>JBAMNC010001824.1:0-140681 GCA_037902135.1 Cetoscarus ocellatus | reverse complement strand
GACATCCTGAGCAGTAACTATCATCCCGGTGAATTCATATCTGCTCTGCTCTACATGGGCCTCTTCTCTCTGGGAAGGTACCAGAATGTGTTTTCTCCTTTATTCTTCAGCTGTGTGTGACCTTAAATGTAATAATAACAACAAACTTTCTCTTTGTTTGTTCTGTTGATTAGCTCTGTGAGTACAGGCTGCAGGGGGGGGGTCTTCCGTACTGCCATCAATGCACTGACTTGTAGAGTGAAAGTCAAGCTGTTTGGGGCTTTGACCAAACAAGAAATTGGATTCTTTGAGACCATAAAGACTGGTAAGGAATAATAAACCACTTATAATTAACTTAACTTATAATTTGCATGGCATCTTTTATACTAAATAGTATGCCTCAAGATGTTTTACTTTGAAAGTCTTTCATAGAAATAAATGTATTAATAAAATCAACCCTAGACCTTCACCCTGAAATATATGCACAGTGTTAAAAAAATGTGTCACAAATGAAGGACTTGAGAAACAGTTAATGACAGACAACAAAAATGCAACAATGAGTGTTATGAGTTAACACATAAAATAATGTTAAAATCTGAGGGGTGCCATGGTGCCAATAACTCAGCTGTGATTTCCGTGCAGGCAGTCCACTAAAGTTGTTGCTGTTAGGGCAGTCTGGGTTCAATTCTGGCCAAGAGCTTCTTTCAGCAAGTCATCCCCAATTCTCTAACTCTCACTGTACAATTACAATTACAATTAAAAAACCCAAGACCATTTTTAAAGAAGGAGCCCATGTAATGCTTTCTCAAGTTCTACATATCCCTTCATGCAACATTTTTCCTGCATAGCAAGCTCAGTGCAGAGCGGTGTAACCTAGCATAGAATGACTGCAGAGCTGTTGACAACATGGCGCAGAGCAACACTGAACTGACCAATAACAGCAGAGTAGACCCGAAAACCAATCAGATCAGACTGGAAGGGAGCCTTAAACTTACAGAGGCTCCAACAGACAGAGTGAGAATATAGCTGGATCAGGGGCACTGAGTAAATGAAAAACTGAAGGTTTTTGGAACATTAGTGAAAATGAGCATACTCTAGCAATCTTAAAAAAATGAATTTTTTGAACAAGAGTTAGGGCAAAATATGGGCTCTTTGAAATATAGTTCAATTAAAAAAAAACAAGGCTAAAACCCAAGAGGGTGGCTTAATGTCCAAGAGGACAATTAAATAAAGTACAATAAATAGTATAATCAAATTATTAACAGGTTACTCAGTAAATCAATTAATAATAAGGTCTAAACTATAACAGAGTTTGATATTGAAACACAAAAGGAGACTATTGTTAATGAAATTTTAAAAAAGATTGAGTATGCCAACGAAATAGACTAATAGATGAAATAAATACATACATTGAGAAATAGTTAAATGCCTTAAACAACAGAGGATAAACTAAAATTCACCTAAAATCCAAACTGAACAGAGAGGTCCTGGTTTACTTTTGAAATAATAACACTACTGTAACAATAAAATGTAACCTGCTGCAGTTGTACTGTGCACCCAGAGAAAAAGCAAGTCAGTTGAAGATGTTAAACACAGACATTATCAGAAATGTTGGGACAGATTGATTTGGAGAAGTGAGTGGCAACAAGAAAAACATCCAATATTAAAACATTATGGACTGAAGATAACACCGAGTCATATTCTGTGCAGGTGAAATCACAAGCAGGTTGTCTAAGGACTGCAACCTGATGGGCAAAGCTGTGTGTCTGAATGTCAATGTGCTGCTGAGGAATTTCATAAAGACCCTGGGCATGATCTCACTGATGATGAATCTGTCATGGAAGCTCACGTTTCTTGTGTTGATGGAGACGCCCGTCACAGGCCTCATTCGGAACATCTATGATACACACTACCAGGTAGAGGTTTTGATATCATGAGATGTTATTAAAAAATGATTCTTGATACAAGACATGACTGGGGATTATTGTAGCTGTTTATTACATGGCCTGTACAGTAGTCAGACAAAGAGACATGGATGCAAGTGGATGATGACTAGCATTGTCAAGGTGTGTCTGAGTGTGTGAGCCTGGTGCTGCGTGTCAGGGTGTGTGTCCACCTGCTGCTTGTGTTGGGGTGTGTGTGTTCCAGGAGAATGTTGTCACTGGCCTATATCTGCTCAGCATACTTCTTGCATTCCCTACATGGTTGCTGAAACTTCATACTGTGTTGTACAGTGGTCTCTGTAAATGGTCATGCTATTTTCAACTGAGTGCCAGTCTCTTACTTAAAAATCATCCAAACAGGCTTGAAATGTTGAACTCGTGCTAAGATGTACAGACTCGTGTCTATCAGAGGTCTATTAAACTTTACCCAGTAAGGTCAATGAAGAACCTTTGTTTAAAATAAGGGCTGGGATTATTGGTATTGGCTAATAAAGGTTGATAAAATTTATTATTTGACCTGGCAGCCAATATTTGCTGTTATTATAGGGTTGTACATGTTGACATTTTTTCATCTTTATTCCTTAAACTTTAAAGTGGGTTCTAACCTACCAAAATTCAAGGTTGGATATGCAGCTAGTTTAATTTTATCTCTTGAGAAGAATACATGTTTTGTTAAAGTTAATGAGTTTGTCAGGATTGTCCCAGAGAAAAGCCTTAAAAGGAACCTGGCTGTGAAGACAAATAGTCATAAATATGCTTTAATGTTCATATAATACTAGAATGTGTTGTTCAAAAAGCATGAAGAATTGTTATTTCTTTAAAAATCGCAATTTATAACACAAATTCAAACCTAGCCATTGTTTTACGAGCACAATGCATGCTGGGTTGATGATGTTATAGGGCTGCACTGTGCCAAGCCGCTGCGTTTACTCACTGGCTATCAGGAGCGAGAATACCATAATAATGCCACATTGTGCTACTTTTGGGTGCAATTTTCGGTCAAAGGGAAACAAGGGGAGTGATGTAAGTCTACACAGCTTCACAAGTGACAAGAAGAGAAGAAAAGAGTGGGAAATCGCTTGTGGGCGTCCACAACTTCGAAAGAACCCACGGCTATGTTCTCACCACTTCTCTCCAGATGCATTTGATGCGTTTCGCCGAGCCAAGCTGCTGAAAGAACTCACAAATGCTGCTAGTTACATAGACTAAAGCCAAATGCCGTGCCTACAGTTTTCTCACACAATCAGACAAAATGCCCTCGGGAAACGAGGGAAGTCCACTGGAGGAAACGCCATAGGCAGGAGACGCTGGATGTTCTCCTGCGAGGATGTCAACAACTCGCTCCTGCAGATGAATCAGTCAACACAGCAGTCCGTAAGTCTACAGACTCGTCGTCAGCTTCCTCTGTGATCGTGGTCATGCTACATGGTTCGCCATCAGCTACATCTGCAGGAGCGAGTTGTTGACATCCTCACAGAAGAACACCAAGCGTCTCCTGCCTATGGCATTTCCTCAAGCATGTCTTCATGTTCGGCACAGTGCAACCCATACACGTCATCCACCCGGCATGCATTGCGTAAAACAATGGCTGCGTCCGTAGGTTAGAAAAACTGCGATTTTTAAAGAAATAACAATTCTTCATGCTTTTTTAATAGCACATTCTAGTATAAGATAAACATTAAAGCATATTTATGACTATTTGTCTTCACAGCCAGGGTTCCTTTTAAAACCTGTAGTTTGATCAGGAGAAATCATCTTATTTTGAAACTTAACTCCTCTATAAAGAGGCACATTTTATGTGCATTTTGTTCTTATACAGAGCCCATTGTCCATCAGCAGGTTTTTACAATGCTGCTTATAGCTCTCAAAAATGCAGGTAAAGCTATGTTATACTGTTTGAATACACATTGCACATTATGTACATGAAATAAATGTTTTTCAGATTTTCATTGCTGAATGCTGATATCCAAAAGGAATACTTTTCTCACTTATGGTAGAATCAGCTTGCCTGTGTGTTGTTTTATGCCTTTTTCAAAATCAAAGTGGCTGTCACAGTAACAGTTGCAGGTCAGTTCTGTTAAAGGAGGAGCTCAGAGTTCTGTGCTATGAAGAACATTAAGTTTTACTAGTACTGAGGACCAAAGTGGCAGATACCTCAAGTTTTGAAAAATGAGGCCAATGTAGTATTGAAGGAACTGCTGTTTGCCAAGTGTCTGCTCTAGGCTAGCTGCAGAAAAAAAAAAAAACATTATTGTTGACAGGGAAAAGCCAAATTTTACAGTAAAAGTAAAGATATTAACAGTCAAAACACACCTTTGGTCTGTATAAATTTTTATTTTATCTGTATAAATTTATTTATTTATTTTTTTATTAGTTTATTTTATACATCTCACCATATAGGGGGGTGGATCAAATTATAATGCATCTGTTTTGATATTATGATGCATTGTGGTTATTTATTGTTGGGGCACGGTCAACATGACTGTAAGCCACCACAGTGTTGGCCAGATGGCCTCAAGTCCTGCTCCAGCTTGGCATCATTGGCTGTTAATAGGTTGATCCAAAGTTAGGGTTGAGATGGCATGTACTGTACAGCTGCTTCCACAGGTTGGCTGCCATAACAATTTAAAACCTCCTTTGATAATCAAATAATAGGTGACACTTGAAAAGTGTATGTCATAGACCATGTGTTCAACATATCTTCGATTTACTGGTGTCAAGAACACACTTTAGGTCTTCTGTGCCTTTGAAGCAAACAGTGTTATTGTTTTTTTTTGTTTTGTTTTGTTTTTTTACCAAAAGGGCTAAAATTTTAGCTACTGGTTTTAACTTTATTAATTCATAGCAGTATGATTTGATTGAACTAAACACATTGATTGAATTTTGATTTATTTTTTTCAGTTGTTGATTTTTTTGTTCCTTCCTCAGCGACTGTCCATTGAGGTGCAGGACTCTATTGCCCGTGCAAATGAAGCTGCAAATGAGGCAGTATCTGGTATACGTGTTGTCAGGAGCTTTAAAGCAGAAAAACACGAGTCCAGTCGCTATTACAACTGTCTGATGGACACACACAAGCTGAAGACCAAACAGGACACTGTCCGAGCTATTTATGTGCTCGCTCGGAAGGTGAGAAGATGAGTTTTATAAAAATGTATTATTTGGAGATCAGATGGTTTCTACACAGCATTGTATGCCATGTTGTTTAAAAGTATTTGTCCTGTGTGGTTACAGTTGACAGGGTTGGGCATGCAGGTCTTCATGCTTTACTACGGCCGGCTGTTTATCCGCAGAGGACAGATGACTACTGGAAACCTGGTTTCCTTCCTGCTCTACCATTTAAAACTTGGACGCAGCATCAGGGTATCTAATAGTGTTCTGCTGCTTTTTGTCAGTCAGGAACAGTTATTGTTAGCACCTAAAAGTGTGATCTTTAAGACCAACAGTGCTTAACAGGGTATAGCACTTACTGCAAAAGTTCATATGCTGTATATAAGCAAGAAGACTGAGGAGAGGAATAATTTTAAAAATGAAAAGAAAAGGAAGTCTAATTGTGTTTGTTAATATGATCTACTCTTGATAACAACGAATTAACCATAGGAGAGGGACATTTACTGCAAGGCAATGCAAGTTTATTTTTATGTAACATTTCATTCCAAATTTCCCTGAGGAAGGTTTTCCAAGGGGATGAATAAAGTATTATCTAATCTAATTCACATTTCATCATTAAAAGTGCTTCATTAATGCAGTGCCTTTTGAATGGCATGTAGTGTTTCAGCAAGATCATACAGTCATTGTTACTGTCTCACCTTTTTTGAGATGTTATCACTCAGATATTTGAATTGCTCATAAAGTAAGTCTAACTCTTTACCCACCGTCCTCCAGACACTCACCTATTTCTTTGGTGGCATGCTAAACTCAGTTGGGGTGGCACGCAAAGTGTTTGAGTACTTGGACCGGAAACCTCAGGTCAGCACAGAGGGAACACTCAAACCTGATCAGCTAAGAGGACACGTCAGCTTCAACCACCTCAACTTTGCCTATCCTGCCTCCCCCGACAAAAAAGTGCTCAAGGTGAGGCCTGATAAAGACATATGAGACATATATGGTTTAAATAAAGAATATGGTATGGAAACTGATTGAAATGAATCATAAAATAGAATCATTAAGCGGTAATCATTTACACAGCTCTGTCTACATGTTTCCAGTGTGTTTAGGCTGTGCTGTCAAACTGTTGTTTTCTCTTTGTCTCAGGACTTTTCTTTAGAGCTGAAGTCAGGTCAGATGACAGCACTGGTGGGTCCATCTGGAGGAGGTAAAAGCACCTGTGTGAGTCTGCTGGAGCATTTCTATGAGCCACAGGATGGACAGATCTTATTGGACAATGAACCTCTGCAGTCATATGAGCACCGTTTTCTCCATAAGAAGGTATTTAAGTCTTTTTGGTGATGATGGCCACTATCTCACACCCATTTCTGTTCTTCATTTACTAAAAATATCTGAACCAAACAATTTCATGAACCACTTGACTGTGAAGTTACAGTGCTGGGACAAGAAAAGGGACAGGACGGTGTAGATGATCAGTGGTTTGATTGGAAGAAATCCTGGACATATATTATGGATTTGTGAAAGGTTTAAGAAAAAATACTAAAAGCTTATTTTTAGATATTCTGTTCACAAGCAAGGGGTGAATATGAGGCCCAGTGACATTTGTCTTCGACCTCCAAAATCTAATACGTTTTTCTTTGAATCAGAGTTCACATTTGATCCACTAGCTTTTTTCAGCCTAGGCAGCTGGCAAAAATAAAGCCTATGCTTCACAAAAAGAATTTATAAATCGTCCTGTGCACCTTGTTCCCACTTGGCTAGACCACTGTAATGCACTTTATGTGGGGGTCAGTGGCTCCTCCATTGCACGTCTGCAGTTGGTTCAAAATGCCACTGCGTATCTTTTAACTTGCACACGCAAACATGAGCACATATCACCAATTTTAGCTTCACTTCATTGGCTTCCAATTTATTTTAGAATCCATTTTAAAATTATTTTACTTGCTTTTAAAGCCCTTAATGGCCTTGCCCTTCCCTTCCTCTCTGAGCTTCTGCATCCTTTTACCCCCTCCAGATCCCTCAGGTCAGCTCATCAGCAGCTCCTGATAGTCCCCAAAACCAAGCTGAAGCTCAGGGCAGATCTCACTTTTGCAGTTGCAGCTCCAAAGTTATGGAACGATTTGCCACTCCACATCAAGCAGGCTTCGTCCTTACCTGGTTTTAAATCCCTCCGTAAAACCCACTCGGTTTTAATTTCTTTTATGTATTTTAATTTGTTTTATATTCTCTTACTTATTTTCCTGTACAGCACTTTGGCTCACAGAGATTGTTTTACAAGCCCTATATAAATAAAATTTTATTGTATTGTATCAGAGTGGTGGGAAATTTTCAAAACATTCTTAAGATCACCTTTCAAGTAAGGAATGAGCATGAGACCTGATGACCTTGCCCTTAGACTAATGACTTTGTAAATGTGATCAATTCGTCAGAGTTAGCATTAGCAGAAAAATCAGGATAAGAAGCTAATACGTGGATAGATAATGCCTCTAGTGCAGGCCATTAGTAAAGTGGTTTGTTTAGTATAGTGTCCAAAATGATAAAAATGTGAGTTTTACTTTTGCAAGTGTATCAAACGTTACTGTTCAGACAAGCTAATGTGATGATGTTTAACAGATTGCCGTGGTGAGCCAGGAGCCTGTGCTCTTTTCTGGCTCCATCAGAGATAACATCGCCTATGGGCTCCCTGACTGCTCGTTGGAGGAGATCCAGGAAGCAGCTCGCAAAGCAAACGCCCATCACTTCATAAAATGCTTGAAGAATGGCTACAATACAGGTGAACTCCTCTAACCAGCTTTTATACTGTTTCCATGGGTAAATGCCTACACAGAAACCTGCCTGGGCAGTTTTTGTTTTGCTTAATGCAGGGAGAAAACTCCATGTTCTGCTAGATGTTTTTTTGTATTAACATTTGCTCTCTTTCTGTTTGAATGCAATTAATGCAAAGTTTTGACCTTTGTATTTTCTCCATCTCATAGGTTCATGGTCATCATTTTACACATTGATTAATATCAGATTGTTACAATGTTTTTGACTCTCAGAGGTGGGTGAAGGTGGAAGCCAGTTATCGAAGAGTGAGAAACAGCAGATCGCCATCGCTCGAGCTTTAGTCAGAGAGCCAAAGGTCCTCATTCTGGATGAAATAACCAGCTCACTCGACACAGAGAGTGAAAACAAGGTAACTTCCTGTTAGGTGTTCAAGTTGTATGCCATTATGAGCCTGAAAGTCTCTAAAACAGATTTTATTAAAAAAAAAAAGGATAACTGAATTGGGTGAAAAATGTATAAATAACAATGCATTAAAACGATACATAATACAAAAAAGATGTACGTTAAAGAACTTACAGCCAGTATTTTATAGACGGTTAAACCTGGTGTGGCCTTTTAAAAACAGGAAAGCACACATAATATCTCTGTTATTCAGATCCACAAAAAGGGTTTGTATTAGAAAATACTTCCTGGGGTTGGTGGTAAGAGAATCAGGGCCCAGCTGACAGAAATTAAATCTTTCTTTAATAATTATATCACAAAGATCAATGGCATGTTTAATCATAGTTTCAGCCTTCCAGCCACTGACCTATAATCCGCAAATGGTATGCAAGCTGCCATCATGATTTCAGCCCACATTTTACAGGATGTTTAATATGTCAAACTCTCCAAAGTATGCAACAGATAAGACACATACGAGGTGAGAGCATCAATAAGCTCAGAGGTTTGTTCACATGCCCCATGTGGCCTGAAAATGGAGAGCCCCGGTTCAAATCTGAGACCAAATTCTCCAAGTATGCAGTCCCCAGTGCAGGGTAAACATTGGTATACAGGTACAGCATACCCATTTATTTAGTCGTCCATAGAGTTTATCCACTTCTATTTCCCCTTTGATGCAAATCATTCAGAAGTATGCACCATTTATTCCCTTTTATGACAAAGGCACAAACCACCTCATTCTGACTCCTAATTGCCCTCATTGGTTGGGTAATAATATCAGGGTATGCTAGTTGCAAAATGTGGCAGGTCAAGTCACACAAGGTGATTCTCTCAGATATTTAGCAATGCGATCAGAGGTGATAACTCTGCTTTTAACAACTACTTTCTATTAAATGGTTTCCTTCATCTTCATTTTTGTTGTGCTTCTTATGACACAAATAAAGAAGCAGAGGTTGTGTGTCAATGCAAGCACATGTCACCACCTCCACCAATAAATTTGTATGATTTAGATTATCACTTTTAAAAAATGAGGGTAAAATGTACACATGTACATATTTAATGGGACTATAAGTAATTTGCAGAATTATTTATATCATAAAGTCATTAACATATCCATAGGAATTTTATATATATATTTTTCATGTTCACCAATAATGTCTAGCTTTTATCGTGGCTTTTTCACTGTGATATGTATATAAAACTAAGAGGTTTTGTAAATAGAATTATGTTATATCAAGTTTTAAAACATCAATAAATATACTGTTGGTATCCTTAAAGTGCCTTTGATAAAAAATTCATACAGATAGGGTTCAGAGTGATCATTGTGATCGATTATGTAAAGTCTGCAGGATATTTAGGATATTGTCCTCACTCTATGAGATCAACAGTTGCAAACAAACAGCATTAAATACAGTAGGAGACAGTAACTTTTTTAGTGCCATCAATTAGACCTCTAACATCACTGATCTGACAGTCTGGACAGCCTAATGTCGTCTTTCGTCCACTAATTCATTTCACCGTCTAATGTCAGACTTCCTAATTATACACAGACGCCAAATCGTTTACATTTATTTGATGGAGAGGATGAGACGGAGGACAATGATGCACGGACATTAATGTTGCGCAATTCATAGCTGTTTGTAAGAGACTGCATCAGTCTTTTATTGGAGATTATAATGATCTTTACACTGTTTAGTAGGTAAAACAAATTATTTTAGGACCAATGTCGTGTTAATTTTCACCAAATCTTCCCATGCGTAATCATATTCCCTTCATTATCCATATGCGCTTGTCCTCTCCCTTTCTAAAGAGTAATCCAAGAAAGAAATTAAATTACTGGAGAAACACCAGTCTGTGCTGATCCGTTTCTGTCCAACAGGATTACATATGCTGGACTAATTTTAGAAATAGAAATAGAAATGAAAAAATCTCAATGGACATGCAGTGCGTACGCTGCATTAGAGTCTTTTCATTGTACCAAAAATTAACAGTTTACAGCCAAACAGGTGTGGTAACAGATAACTGATGATATCACAATACAGGTAGACTTCCTCTTAGTACAGTGTAAAGAAGAGAGCCTGTCTGGAAGCTGTCTCTGTGTAGGCCTACCGATTTATTTAAGGTGTCTGACAGACAATTGCCCAAGTCCCTCTGAAGTGAGTATCGGGTCATTTGGTACAAGTCTCAAGCAGGTCCCAAGTTTTTAAATGTAAATGCAACCTTTCCCAAGTAAAATTATTTGTGCAAGTTAATGTCCTGTTTAAATGTTATAGAGTTCAGTAGTGCCTGTATTACATACACTGATCATCACTGTAACGCAAGCGGATGTGTAGTAGGAACGTATGTGTTTACTGTGTCGTGTGTGGGACAATAATAGGTGATGGACCGAGTGTACTATGAATGGAGCATCAATAAAGTGAATCTAAAAGATAAGAGCTACATATGTCTCCTGTCTGGCTCTTCATATAATGCCTGTGCATCGCATGTTACAATCACAGTGCGTGCGTGCTGTTAGCCTGTGAGTGCTTCTTGCTTACATGAAAAAAAAAAAAAAAAATGGAGCCTGTCTGAACCTGCTAGAAAGCGCGACGTGCACACAGAGTGCTCTGGTCATACCAGAACGATATTGATGTGAAAAAAAAAACACAATGAAAAAAACATAAGCTACAATTTTTGGGACTCATGTTGTCTCAAGTCGAGCCGAGCCTGGAGTCATTGTTTCCCAAGACCGAGTCCAATCTCAAGTTTTTACCTCCCAAGTCCGACTCGAGTCGACTCGAGTCCGAGTCCCTATGACTCGAGTCCAGTTGTCTGGTGTCTGATATTAATGCACACTACCACATCGACATCTGATCACATAGACTACTGTAAAATAAATGGCATTTTAAACTCACCTCTGCTCCTACAGTACTTCCCTTCATTTTCTGTTTGGATGTTTTTCCCCCCAGATTTGGTTTTCCTCTGAAGTGGCTGCTAAGAATATAGAAAGATAGATATGTCTTACAGTTTGTGAGAACTTTAAAAACTTTGATAAATGCAAGAAGAAAAATTTTGGGTTAAATATGTCTACATGCTGATGTATTCCCAACTCCTGCTCCCTTGCTAGCAATTTGGTCCTCCTCATTCACACTTACAAAAAAATAGTATGAAAAAAAGTGGAAATATCTTTCAAATGTCTTCTTACTTCAGTCTCTTTTTCATTTTTTAGTTTTTTGTTGTTTTGTTTTCGGCTCCACTGCTCCATCGTTACTTATAAGTTTTGCTCTCTTTGCAGCCTCGACTCTCATGGTCACCTGAATAGTTGTTGTCACCACACAGTGACCAGAATATTTATATTTTAAAAAAAGTACATGTATATATACAAAAAAAATAATCCAGATTACCTTGCAATTCAAGGCAGAAATTGTGTCATTACTTTATTTTTTAAAATTAAAATATAATATTAAAATATACTAAAATCAAAGGCAGGATGACAGTATGCACGACTAGGAGGCCCCCCTTCGAGGTCAGAGGCCCCCAGGCACCGGACCAGTCGGCTGTGGCAAATCCGTTGCTGCCCCCACACCCAAACAAACACACATAAGAGAGGAGGAAAGAAATGTAAGATAATAATTTTACACTTATCAGTCTTTAGGTACACCATTCAATTGCAGATAGCCAATCAGCAAATCACATGGCAGAAGCTCAATGGATGTAAGCATGAAGACATGGTCAAGATGACCTGCTGAGGTTCAAGCCAAGACTCAGAATAGAAAAGAAAGGTGATTTCAGTGACTTGGAGCGTGACATGTTTGTTGGTGGCAGATGGGCTAGACCAAGTATTTGAGAAACTGCTGATCTACTGGGATTTAAACGCCAAATTTAGAACCATTCCTTGGGTTCACAGTGAATTGTCTGAAAAAAAAAAGAAATATCTGGTGAGTGTTAGTGCACTGGGTGATGCCAGAGATCAAAGGAGAGTGAGGAGAATAGCCAGAGTGGTATGAGATGATAGAAAGGCAGCACTAACTCAAAAGCCTTCTTGAAAGGGTATGTAGGAGGCCAAATGTTGGAAAGGAGGACCACACCAGATACTACTTCTGCCAACAAAGAACAACAGATGGACTACAATTCACACCGGCTGACCACCACTGAAAAACAGAGGATTAGAGAAGTGTTGCCTGGTCTGATGATTCTCAATTTAAAGGGATAGTTCAGTATTTTGAAGTGAGGTTGTAAGAGCTCCATATGGCCACTAAGTACATTAGATGCAGTAGAACGTTCTCTACCCTCCTTCAGTAAGCCACAGTCTGTAAGAGTCTTTTACGCAGAACTAGCCGCAAACAGGGAAGTATTGTACCAAATACAAAGGGCATTTTCTCCACCTACAAGAACTCCCATCAAAAAAAAAAAATACCACAGTTTAAGAGTACGCTACCTAGAAACTTTTTTGAGTGCATTAACTTTTTCGGAAATATTAAGTTTATCTGGAACTAACCAACTCACGTCACGTATTCCTCTGCACAGCGCTGCCACAAGCCGTGTAATGCGAATACACAACAGTAATGGTTGTGTGTGTGAGAGAGAGAGAAAGACACACACACAAGTAGTCTGCAATGTTATAGTAAACAGCCTCCTCTACTCAGCTTGTTTGTCTCTGACAGATCATTGTTACTTACTTTGAGGATAAACTGTCATTAGGCTCTTCAGGTTTGGGACGTTTTTTCCAGTTTATCTTCGGGAAATTGAAGAATGTCCGCAAAACTCCGGGACTCAGAAGAGCAAGAAAATCTGTATGTTGAGTTATGCAGATGGTGTGAGAGTCACCAGTATCCTCTGACTCAGACAGATCCTGTAGTTGGTCTGTAACTAAGGTCCACTTGTGGCAGCAGCAGCACTCGGGGTCCATGGGCATTGAGTCGCAGCTCATACACTCGCACCACTGTGTATTTCTGACTCTTTCTTGACCTCCAGTTTCCACCGGTGTTTCCTCTCTGTTTCTTCCGGCCTGTTCGGTTTCCATTTGCAGCAGCTCTTTGCTCCAAAGTGAATCGAACTTCATAGGCGCCATCATAATCACTCATTTTTAATTTCCTACGTTGTCTCTTCCTCACACCTTCAGAGTCAGAACAAAAGAATTACAATACTTGATAAAAGTTACACGAGGCTACAATCAGCATTTGAAGTTGCTAGCTTGTTATGTTTACAACAGCTGAGAGGGAGGTGGAGTGATTCAGCGGCTTGCGGCAGCGCTGCGCGGAGGAATACGTGACATGAGTTGGTTAGTTCCAGATAAACTTAATATTTCCGAAAAAGTTAATGCACTCAAAAAAGTTTCTAGGTAGCGTACTCTTTAAACTGTGGTATTATTTTTTGATGGGAGTTCTTGTAGGTGGAGAAAATGCCCTTTGTATTTGGTACAATACTTCCCTGTTTGCGGCTAGTTCTGCGTAAAAGACTCTTACAGACTGTGGCTAACTGAGGGAGAGTAGAGAACTTTCTACTGCACCTAATATACTTAGTAGCCATATGGAGCTCATACAACCCCACTTCAAAAATACTGAACTATCTCTTTAAGCTGCAACACTCAGAAGTTTGGGTTACAATTAGGCATGAACAACATAAAACCATGTATTCATGCCTCCTATCATCGGTTCAGGCTAGTGGTGGAGATGTAATTGTGTGGAGTGTATATTCTCAGCACTGTTTGGGCCTCTAGCACCAACTGAGAACGACTTAAACCCCGCAGCTTGCTAGCATGTTGTTGCTGACCATGTCTGTTATGACTGCAGTGCATCCATCTTCTTATGGCTGCTTCCAGCAAGATAATGTGCCAAATCAATATTGACATGATGCTATCAGTGATGCTGTCATGTCAATATGGACCAAACTCTGAGAGGAATGTTTTTAGCACCTTGTTAACACTATTTCATAAAGATCTAAAGCAGTTCAAAAACAAGAGGGCTCCAACCCAATATTAACAAGGTGTACCTGATAAACTGATATGTGGGTTTAAATGGAGCATCTGAGCAGCAAAGCCCTGACATCAGTCTAATGGGCTGGCAAATGATCATGATGTATATTGTATTATGTGTCATTGCACTTAACAGTCTATTTTTTAAAGTGGAAGCATTAACTTCCCTTTAGTCTTGTCTATATAGAGATACCAGTTGGACACTGGATGATATGATTATATCTCTTTCTTTAATTTTCCTGCTTACAGGTTCAGCAGGCCTTGGCTGACTGTCCCAACCAGACCCTGCTGGTGATTGCTCACAGGCTGAAGACAATCGAGAGGGCAGATCAGATTGTGTTAATTAGTGAAGGCAGAGTTCAGGAGCGAGGGACACACCAAGAGCTGATGGAGAGAAAGGGGGCCTATTACAAACTGAGAGAGAAGCTCTTCGATGAGGGAAACTCACCTCAGTAACGGCTCGTGCTGTTGCTGTGACGTACAGTCAGAATGGTTCTTCATGACATTTGCGCATGTGCTTGTCTGCGGCTAACTTGACAGAAATATGAGAGATAAGACCTCGAGTTGTACAATTTTTTGTATATAACTCAAACAATATGTACCAACAAAATTACCTTCAATAAAAAATATAGTGTGAAATATTTATCTACTGTGTTTTATTTCATTTTATGCCTTACCTGATTAATGATTTTGTGAAGTGGCTGGCATGGTTCTGGACAGATCATGACACTTTAAATCATCATTAATCATCAGATTGTTCCAAGTTTGCTTAGAAAATATTCAGTGAGCTCAGCTGACTGCCAGAACATCAATCAAATGTTTTCTGGATCTTTAAATTTTGTTAGGAGACGTCCTTAAATCTTTATTAGTTGGACCCAGAAGCTGGAGACGGAGACAAAATCAAAGGTTTACTGAGATTTATTGTGTAACAAAGTCCAAAAAACATCCAAACATCCAGTGATCCAGTGAATGACAAGGTGAGTATTTACAAATCGGCAGTGGGGGAGCTCTGGAGACACTGTGAAGGCAGGGAGCAGAGAACAAAAGTAAGTTTCCACATGGAATAACAGAGCACAGGCAAAAAGGCAAAGTAGCAACTCAAAAAGGAGACACAAAGAAAGGCTTAAGGCCACAAAAGGCAGAGTGACATCCAACAAACCACTAGAGATGAGGAAATCCACTGGCGAGGAAGAGGTGACTCCAAGCAGCCTTTATACCCGTGATAATCAGTGCAGGAAGTACAGGTGTGTGAGCGTGGCAGCATGCAGCAGGAGGTAACCACGCCCACTGCAGGTAGCAGAGCAAGAAGGGAGGGGGAGAGAGACTGAGGAGGAGGATGAATCCTCACAAATTTGCCAGAAAAGATATGAAGACATGTCTGATGTTTTGAAGTTGGTGAAGTTCTGTCACTAGCACAAAGTTTGCAAGAATTACAATGTTTCCCCTAGCTTTTTTGCTTTGGGGAAGTGGGGTGCCGTCGTTAGGGATCATCTATATTAATCAGTTTATGTATATGTTTATTCATCTATCTATCTATCTATCTATGCAAATTAATCAGTTCACTCACCAAGTTCAGTCTTGTACACAGTGGTGTAGTCTGGTTTATTCTAGTGGGTATCCTCTGACATACTCTGATGGATGTTTACATACACTGAAGACATTTTTGCCACATTTTTACCTGATTTATGCAGCGTCCACTGAAAACAGCTCTGAGGCCTACTTATAGGCCTCCACCCACAGGTTGAGAACCGCTGCACTAGTACCGTATATTGTATTTGGAGCTTGATCATTCAAAGATTGTTCTTACAACACAGAGAATAAGTGATCCAGGATACCTCAGGATGAATTTATCATTTAGAAAACAGCGAGTGATTGAAAACAGCGAGTGATTGAAAACAGCGAGTGATTGAAAACAGCGGTTCAGAGCTGGACTGATGAAGAATGTTGAGTTTTGATTCAGAGTTAGCTTTGTTATTTGATAAAAAGAATGCCTGTTATACACCCTTTTGATTAAAATAAAAATCAAATAATGGATTCTTCTTTTTTTTTTTTTAATCTGCACTTGAATTTCTGGGTGGGGATCCTATTGGCATGGCTGGGGTGTCAGTTGCGGTCACGGGGCGCCTTCCCAAAAAAAACTTTTTCTTTTTTTTTTTTAATCTTTGTTTATTGAGCTTTTTCTTTTTTCCACGACAGAACACAAACATACAGGAACACTCAGAACAGGATCCCCACCCCATAAAGTAAAAAAATAATATACATACATAATTATAATAATAATAACAATAATAATAAAATAAGGACATATATAAACATAAAAAGGAGAGAATATTACACACACACAAAAAAACACATTTGAGAAGTACAGTACATGCAGGATAGTATTTAAGCAGGTTGTCATTAAAACACAATGAAGTCAGTAGTTGTCCTAATTAGCTTGATTCATGCAGCTCTGATTTCTCTTTCACATATCTCAGAAAAGGTTGCCAAATCTTATTGAATTTGCCAGCTGAACCTCTAAGTGTATATTTTATTTTTTCCAATTTCATATAATATAAAATACTTCTGATCCAAAGTATTTGGGATGAAGGGATGGCATCTTTCCATTTCAGAAGGATTAGGTGACAGGCAAGCAAGGTACAGAAAGCCAGAAAGTCACACTGGGAACTGTTCAAACTGTAAACAACAGACGGTACTCCAAAAAGAGCTATAATGGGGCAGGGGGCTATAAACACCTCCAGGACCTCCAAGAGTGTTTTAAACACCAAAGTCCAGTAGGTCGTCAGTTTGGAGCAGCTCCAAAACGTGTGTAAATATGAGGATGGGGTCATTTTACAACGATTGCACGCTGGATCTATGTCTGGGAATCTCTCTGATAACTTCTCTTTGGTCCAGTGAGCTCAATGCAATATTTTGCACTGTATTAGTCCATGCCTTGCTGTTACGGCCCTGGCCGTATTTTTTTTATATTGCATTTTGAGATGTTTGTTGAGATGCTCTATCCTGTGGAGTGTTGTGTGTGTGAGTGTCTGAGAGAGCGTGTGGAGTGAGAGCTCTTCTTCACAGGAGGATCTTTGGGGCAGTACTTAGGTGGCCGGGCTTGATTGGCTGAGGTGCTGGATCGGCTGAGGGAGAAGTGGCCCTGCTATTGGCCCAAGAAGAACGCCTTCCTATTCAAATAGCCTCAGTCAGAAGATGGAAGTCGGCGTCCCTTCTGAGGAGGTGTGGACTCTTTTTAATATTGCATCCCAAGTTTTATCATGTATGGTCTCACCTAAGTCCTGCTCCCATCTGTGTTTAATAATGTCAAGGGACAGGGTTTCTTGGGATGAAAGTGCACTATTTAGGTTAGATATTATACCTTTAAATGACTGCACAGGAGCCAATAGAGAATCAATATCAGAGCTTGGGAGACATTCTGGAAAATGAGGCAGCTGTTTACGAATGAAATCACGCAACTGTAAGTATCGAAAAAAGTGTGTATGTGGAATAAGAAATTTAGTGTGCAATTGCTGAAAGGAGGCAAAAGAACCATCTATAAAGAGATCCTGTTGTGTACACAGTCCTCTCTTTTGCCACTGCAGAAACGCACTGTCCTGAAGAGAGGGGGGAAACATATGATTTGCATGGATTGGGGATTTCAGTGAAAAATTATGCCATCCATAGTGCTGGTGGACCTGCTTCCATATTCTAAGTGTTCTTCTGACTAAAATGTTTCTTGTATATGGGGCAGTGTCTGAAGTTAGAGGTGCATAGATTAATGCTGGCAATGAGGACGGGGCACAGGATCTAGCTTCAAGGGTGCACCACGAGGGGGCATCGGCACCTGGATCCTCATATAGCCAATGGAGAATAGGTCGAATATTAGCAGCCTGATAATACAACCGAAAATTGGGTAGCGCTATACCACCTAATACCTTTGGACATTGTAAATAGGCTCTGCTCAATCGTGGACTTTTATTATTCCAGATGAAACTGGATATAAGAGTGTCTAGGTGTTTAAAAAATGACATGGGAATGTACACTGGGAGACATTGAAAAAGATAGCTGAATTGGGCAAAACATTCATTTTTATAGCATTTATTCTACCAGCAAGCGACAGATGTAGAGGCATCCAGCGTTTAAGGTTCTGCTCTACCTTGGTTACTAGTGGGTTGAAATTCTCCTTGAAGAGTTTGCCTATACTGTTTGTAATTTACACCCCTAAATATGTGAACTGATCATGAGTAACCTTAAAGAGAAATGTGTTAAAAGAATAAGTGCGGGCCAGGGAAATTAATAGGAAACGCCTCACTTTTCTGAAGGTTTATTTTATACCCTGAGATCTTACCGAAACTCTCAAGGATGGAGAGGATCCTGGGCATAGAGATGTCCAGGTGCGAAACATGTAGTATCATATCATCCGCATAAAGTGAAATTCTTTGCTCTAGTCCCTCCCTGAATAAGCCAATCATTGTAGTGTCCTGTCTTATTGCGATTGCTAAAGGCTCTATGGCCAATGCAAAAAGTAGTGGTGATAGAGGGCAACCTTGCCTTGTACCACGAGAAATCGCAAAATGCTCAGAATACATCCCATTGGTACAAACTGATGCTACTGGCATGCTATATAAAAGTCTAATCCAGTTAATATATTGTTTCCCGAAGCCAAACTTATCTAATACATAGAACAGATACCCCCACCCCAGCCTATCGAAAGTTTTTTCAGCATCCATGGACATGATAAGCTCTGGGGTGGTAGGATCTGAATCATGATAAATAATGTTTAAGAGTCGTCTGATATTAAAAAAAAGAAAATCTATTTTTTATAAATCCCGTTTGGTCAGGGGAAATTATCTGGGGTAAAAATTTCTCTATTCTCAATACTAACACCTTGGCTAATATCTTAACATCCACATTTGGTAATGAGATTGTCAGGATCTGACTTGTTTTGTTATTTTCTATTTTGTTCCCCTCTTAGACCTCCTGGTGTTCCCTGTTTTACTGTCTTGCCCCTGTTTTTGATCCTAGTTAAGTTACCTGTTTTGGTGTCCTGTTTCCCTTGTCTCTCGTTTCCTGTTTTATTCTGAAATCCCTTTGTTCTTCGTGGTGTTTTCCTGCCCTCCCTTCTGTGTGTCTCTAATGATGATGATTCCCTCCACCTGTGTGATTGTTTCACCTGTGCTTGGTGTTCCCCTGTTGTATTTAGTCTCTGCTTTCCCTGTTCTCTTTGTTGGGTCATTCGTCTTCCTCCACACCATGTCTCCAGTGCTCCCTCTTGTTCTCTCTACAGTTTTTCAGGTAGTTTCTGTTTTGGGGCTTGGCTTTTTTGTTGAACTGTTTGGAGCTTTGGTTTTGGACTTGTTTTTTCCTGGACTTTGATCCTTTTGAGTTAAAATAAAGTTTTTTGGTTATTTTCTGCAATTGGGTCCTGCATCTTTGTTTTTTGTTAGTTTCTTTTGGGTTGATTCCCTGACAGAGATGGGACGATAAGATTCAAAGTGGCTAGGGTCCTTATTCTTTTTCAAAATCAAGTATATAGATGCCTCTCTTAATGATTGGGGTAGTACACCTAACTCAAGGGACTCATTTTACATATTCAGCATATGAGGGATTAGGTGGGTAGAAAATTTCTTAAAGACCTCAGATGGGAACCCATCCGGCCCCGGACTCTTGCCACTCTGAAGTGTTTTAATAGCCACATTCAGTTCTTCAGCAGTACTAGGATTTTCTAATATATTGTTGGATTCTTCGTGAATAGTGGGCATGTTCAACTTTTGAAAAAAACTGTCAAATGTGGGACAAGAATCATGCTCAGAAGAATAGATTGAACTATAGAAATCCCTGAACGTATCATTTACTGTTTTATTGTCATTTGTATCACCCTCAGCTGTTTGAATCTTTGTAATACGTTGTGAGGCAGCTGCTTGTCTAAGTTGATGGGCAAGAACCTTACTGGCTTTGTCGCCAAATTCATAATATCTATGTCAGGATCTCCAGCCAAAAAAAAACTTTAAGGCAAACACCGAATTGTGATATCAAATTGTGCAGTAGACCAAGTTAAAAGTCCAACATTTTGGTCTGAGAGGCACTTAATAAATGTCATGGCAAAGACTGTTTTTTTTTTATTAGATCCATATACTAAAGTTCATACAGTAATGCTGTCAGTCTAAAATGTTAACAGTTTTTAGGTGTTAGATAAGCCTAGTTTCATGGCATTTAATATTGCACTGTGTCATGAAAAAGTCTGATAAGCAGCACAGAAAAGTGAAATTCTGAGCACAATAATTGTAATACTGCACTGTCAGATAAAAAGGTCTCTGCGCTGGTCCATTTATGTTGTTTAAGGTACAAAATGCTGGTAATTTGCCATCAAAGGGCCCTTTTTGGTCAGTGTTTTACTTATATTTACTTTCTGCAGCTTAAAATTGAACATGTATTCTCAAGTGTCCATTTTTTTCCTTTCTTTTTAAACATATGCAGATACTATGAAGATGTCAGATTGTCAATATTTAAACAAACAGCTCATGCAGGACCACTGAGATTTAACATCAATAACATTTTTGGTTTCAAGACCCTTTATAGTGTTTTAGTGAAGATGAACAAGGGTTGGGTTTACAGGGTTGGGTTGATTGTCTTGACTGACTTGGGAAGTCCCTGATTCTCAGTGTGTTCCATTTTCTGACACTGAAGCTATTTGGAAGGTTGCCTGCTGATAAGCGTCAGCAAAGGTGAAGTAGTTTGGAGCACAATGCCAAAAACACCAACTCCCTCTATTGACAAAGATTAGGCTCAGCCTTTGTAACATTAGCCACCATTTTGTCAAAACAGCTGGGCCTCCACAAAATGGAGATTTAAGTCACGTGACTCTGAAGGGTTGTTAGTTTTCCCAGAGAGTACAGCAGCTAAAATTAAAATTATCAGTGAAAGTGACTGGCACTAAACAAAGCTGTTGAGAAACTAAATAATGGAACATGGATGTGACTCTCATCCTTCCAGAATAACAGTGGATAACTGTAACAGAGTAATAAATGGTTGATTTTGCACAATACCACTGTCTCTGCTACTAAAATAATTCTGGTTTATGAGCATCACATGATGTTAGAATTAATTGTTATTACAGTTGGAGTTACTCTGTAATAACTCATCAGCCCTCTTCATAACACAATAAGCAGTTAAACGATCTGTGATTCATTGGGGTCAAAGCATGGTCTTTTCAGAGGTGTGCACGGGGGGCGATCCATCCCCTCATGGCCCAATCTGTCAGTGGTACATCCCATGCAGGGGTTTCTCCTCCCATGATGGTTCCTCTGGTTCCTCCTTCCCTGTCAGTTTCCACTGTCTGAGACACTCACTAAGCGCTTGATCTCTTAAGGCCATCTTCCTGACGTAGTCATGGAGCTTGGATGTTTCGTCTTGGATAGTGGCTTTGATGCTCACTAACCCTCTGCCTCCTTCTTTGCACTTAGTGTGTAGAGTCTGGATACTGGACTTGGGGTGGAACCCCCCGTGCATGGTGAGCAACTTCCGAGTTTTAACATCCGTGGCCTGAATTTCCTCCTTTGGCCAGCTTATTATTCCAGCTGGGTATCTGATCACTGGCAGGGCATAATTGCCCGAACCTTGTTTCTGCCTTGAGCTGACTCTTTAGGACTTGCCTTACTCTCTTCAGGTACTTGGCTGTTGCTGCTTTCCTAGTGGCCTCTTCGTGGTTGCCATTTGCCTGTGGTATGCCAAGGTATTTGTAGCTCTCCTCCACATCTGCTATTCTGCCCTCTGGGAGTGTAATGCCCTTTTTATGGACTACCTTCCCTCTTTCTGACACCATTCGGCCACACTTCTCCAGTCCGAACGTCATTCCGATGTCACTGCTGTAGATCCTGGTGGTGTGGATCAGTGAGTCGATGTCTCACTCGCTTTTAGCGTACAGCTTGATGTCATCCATGTTGAGGAGGTGACTGCTGGTGATCCCATTCCGCAGTCTGTATCCGTAGCCAGTGTTGTTGATTATTTGGCTAAGGGGGTTCAGGCCTATGCAGAACAGCAGTGGGGACCTTGATATATGCCACATTTGGCAATTGGCTTGAGGTTGTTTTCAGGGGCAGAACCTTCAAAAACAACAGCAGCTTGTGATTGGAGGATCGTTCGGCTCGTCACACGCATCACAGACCAATCCATATCAAGCAACACTGCTACGTATGACGTAGCATAGGTAGCGGCTATACGTGGCGGCTAACAGCTACAACAGTTAGCTGTTAGCTTAAACTACCTTAGACTATAGTCTTACATTCAATTATACCACACAGATGTATCATTTAACACTTATTTGTGACATGAACCTGGTCAAAGACAATCCCTACCAAGTTTTCCCGGTAAACTCCTGAGGCGAGCAGATTTCGCCAAGTATCACTGAGTAACCATGACGACCATAGACTAACCGGCATGTCCATGGCATGTCCTCTCCCAGTTTCCCAGCAGTGATCCCTGGTCGGGAGAGGAGCAAAAACATGATTTTCCTTAAGACAAGCTTCAAGTGACATTCTTTGCTCTTCTTTCAAAGAATAAATTGGGTCCATTTCTGATAAAAAAAAAAAAAAAAAAAAAAAAAAAAAACAGATATTGAGACCGCTTCAGAAGCCGCCATTGTTTTCAAACATGCAGTCACTTCCTGTTGTTGTCACGTCCACAGCTCCTGCCTCTCTTCCCTGATTGGGCCGTTAAGCATTTAGCCGAGTGAAGTCGTTGGTCAATGGAAGTTGGCAAGACGGTCATGCATGATTTCAGAATCAGACAGGTCCGTCTGCTCTGCAAGGCTAATCACATCAGCCTCCATAATCACTGCACCTCCTTGTGGAGACTCAAGATAAAAGCTGCTCTCTAAACCTGGAGCCTGGGGGGACAGACCCGTCATGGGCCAGTCAGAGAGGGAGGAGGACATTTAAGTGTCTGCATCTGTCCATGTTGTTAAAGATGTGTTTTGGGGGTTTATCCTTTATTTAAGACCTGGTTGTAAACTGGGAGTGTGGTGGCTTTGCCTTCATGGTGAAATTTTATGCTGCGGTGATTCAGGTTTCTGTTTGTGAAGTCATTTTCTGTCCAAGTATGTGTGAGGACTGTCGGATTGTGAAGTTAGATGAACTTTATTGTGTCTTTAAAAGGATGGTACAGGATCCTCAGAGTGAACCCCCAGCTTGAAGCTCTAAACCTTTTTTTCTTTTGTGCTCTAATCCAAAAAATCCACAGCACAGCTCATTAAAAGTTCAAGGGCTCTAATTTCCTGGTGCAACTCAGGGTGGTGCAGGGTGGCGCAGCCTGGCGCACCCCGCGCAGTGGTAATTTCGTCCGGCGCACCGCCGTGCGCAGCCAATTTGGCAATTTGGTAGACCAGCTGCGCCGAGATGGGTGTGACGGCGCACCAGGGGGAGGTGTCGAAAGATTCAGCTTGGCGCAGTGACAATTTCGTGCCAAAAAACTGGGCGGAAGGTGCGCTGAACGCCCGCCAGCTCCAACCTGGTCTATTCTCGGCGCAGACAAGGCACACCCCGGGCAGTTGTAATTTGGCTGACAGACGCACAGTGCGCACACGTCACCAAAACCTCACAGGTAGGTGTCCAGAGTGTCAGGCACATTTCAATGCAATAAACAATCACAACAACCACTATTTAATGTAACTGTCTGAACCAGCACATACATTTGTATCTATATTAATTGTCCCGTCACATCTGATGTCAGATCAGAGACGTTTGTAATAACTAATGAGTTCACATCTCTCAGCCAACCACAAACAACCACATCATCTGATACGGAGTATCCGGGTTCTCTCATCTCATGAAATTCAAAAGAAAAGAAAAAAGAGAGGGACGCTCACTGAATAAATGTAAGTCACTCGGTGTCTTAAGGATTTACCTGCGATTGCCCATATTTCTCTGTTTTAATCTTTATTCGTAACATGATCTAAAAAGATGGAGAACATTATTGCAAGGAGGATGAGGAGGGGATGCCGGGGCAATATTTCACTAAAGGTTCTGGTATGACAGACCAGGAATGCAGATGGATCACAAGCATGATGAATGGATTAGCCTGCTGCTGTGTTTAAATGTAATTATCATATAATTTTGTACTCATATTAATGAGGTGGTCCACACGGTGGCGCGCACCGTGGCCTCCGATGCGCGGCCCGGTGGCCTCTGCACTCTCCCAGCTGCTGCAAAAGTGACAGCGGCTCTGACCTTCTTCGCCACCAAGGTGAAATTGTCACTGCGTCTCGCCCGCGGCGAGAGGCGTTCATTTGATTGGTGAAGATCACACTCGGCTGTGTTAAACCCACTCAAGTCTTATCTCCTCCCTCTCTGCTACGTGCGCCGGTAGGACAGTCAGAGGCGTGGGTGCGCCTGCCTGCGCCAGACTGCGCCTTGCACGAAACTTGCAAAATGCCCCGGACACACCCCGTTGGCACGGTGCAGGCACGACGCAGGGCAGGTGGGCCCCGCCTGCGCCTGGTCTACAAAATTAGAGCCCCAAATGTTTACTTAAACCAAATAATCAAAACAGATACAAATTATTGAATATTTTCCACAATTAAAATAAAAAATGTACAAGGAAGAGGGAGACTGTATCTTGACCACTTGTGATGTGCAAAAGATTGAAGGAGACTTTGTGACACTGGCTTGCTTCAGAATAATGGGTTTATTACAAAAAAGCAACACCAGAATTATACAGGCACTGCAGGATACCCGGGAGAGACTGCCAATGATGTCCTTCTCTCCCAGAATTCAGTTTAACCACAGTTTATACAGGATTAGGAGACAGCTTCTCCTAACATTTGGACAGCACTAAAACTAGCCTTGGCTGTCACTTGAGCCATATACTACCTTAACATCTGCATTGCTGGTGTAAAGAGTCATCTGCAGCCCTCCCACGAACACATCCTAAGGATGCATACATTTGCCTTTCATGGACACACATCAGATACTTCAAGACAAAGAGGTCAAAAACTGTGAGGTTCCTCTCTCTTCATGTCTGATTGAATCCAGAAACACCTCCTCTGCTCAGATACAGACTTGGGCTGGAGTTACGAAGAGCCAATGAAGCAAAATCCATCTTACAGAGTGGCATTACACAGAAACTGCTTTCTGATGCATAAATAAAATAAGAGTAATGATTTACCAAGTCGTGTAAATATTAAATTAAACATCTTTTAACACTGGCAGCACAGTGGGCAGCAGTAAGTGCTCATGTCTCACTGCAGGGAGGTTGCTGGTTCAACTCCCTGTGGCGACCAGGGTCTTTCTGTCTGCGTGTTCTTCCCGTGTCTTTGTGGGTGGTCTCCAGGCGCTCCAGTTTCCTCCCACAGACCAAAAACACACTGGTTTGGTAAATCGATGACTCTATATTGTCCTCAGAGTGAGTGTGAGCATGAATGAGTGTCTGTCTCTCTGTAGCTGTTTCCTCTGATGCTCTGGACCGGGTCAGTACAGTTCTGTTTGGTCTGGAGCCGTCAGCCCTGATCTTGCTCCTGTTTCCACTGCCAGCTGGACCCTCACCTATGGGCGGGGGTGTAAGCTGGAAGATGAGGGCCACATCCAATTCCCTGAGCACCTCCTCCTTTACACCAGTGGTGAGGAAGGTGAGCTCACCTGAAGTCCTCCACGGGGCATTGATCAGCAGAGCGGACACTCTCTGCAGCAGAAGCAGCAGAAAAGTCTCTCCCTCGGGTTCATGGGTGATTAAAACATGGTGCAGTGTGTTGGTTTTGTTGTAGCTTGTAGCTAATTGAGAAGCTGCAGTGATTTTGGCTTCACCTTTTGGGGTCTGCTTAGTCTGCTTAGTATCCCAACAGAAGGGTCCAAAAAGAGGGACAGCATGGCTCAGTTTTTTAAGGTACCTCTCCCCATATTGGCAGTGGAAACTCCTTTAATTGTGAACTGCATTGAGTCGAGCTGAATCAGACTGCTTGGTGTAAATGCAGCTCATGTAGCCATGTGATTGGCTGGCTAAAACTTTAGGATGTACCCCACCTCTCACCCTATGACAGCTAGGATAGGCTCCAGCCCCCTGTGACCCTGAGAGGAATAAAGGGTGTAGGTGATAGATGGTTGGATCTTTAAACAGTAAATATGATCAATAATATAAACAGATGAACTCTTTTAAATCTTTAACTTTGTCAGTTTTTATCTGTGAACTTTATTTTTACACTATTTACCTCCAAAATCAAACATCAAAAGTGCGTTTAGGTTCCTGCAGATGGTACCTAACAAACTGTGATGAAGGACTGCAGAAATGACCAGAGACCTTAACTGGCATCAGTATTGATCATCTTCATTAATCAATGACACACGATTGCCAAATCCACGAACACCGACTTAATCAGGTCGTCTGAGAGAAAATTCTGAGGGCACAGCGTCAGATATCAGTGGTTGTTATTGATTATACCTCCATTATAAATAATCTCTACCTTGCAATCTTTATAGGTGTTCATGTTAATGTAAGATTTCTCTTTCTATGATTGTTACTGATTAGACCTCCATAATAAATACCTCTACAACCACATAGACATGAGGACTGTCTTAAAAAGGAGATGCCACATCTCAAGGAGCTAAACTGGAATAAATCATGTCATCATTCAACCGCTGGCTATCAAGGTGGTGTCCAGCAAATGATGTGGGCTTCATTGATAATTGGACATCCTTCTGGGGAAAACCTGGTCTGATAGGAAGAGATGGCATCCATCCTACTTTGGCTGGAGCATCTCTCCTATCTAAAAACATGGCAGAGTCGTACTTATGACCTCTCAGAGATGAGACCATGTTGCGGAGCTGCAGTCCTCCACGCTGCTCTGCGCTTGCTTTAGGACAGTTTTCCACCCATTACTGTTATGACAGTTGTGTTCATCACTATGATAACTGCTATGACAGTTGTAGTAGTGATGAATATCATTCTATAGAGACTGTGTCTGTCCCCCGACCCAAATGCCACATAGATGTTAGCACAAAAACAAGTAAAAAAGGTGTCAATCATAGAAATCTGGTTAAAATCAAAACCTCAAATGTAGAAGCTTCAAAACATCAGATAATTAGATGTGGTCTCTTAAATATTAGATCACTGAGATCCAAATCTTTACTAGTGAATGACCTTATATCAGAAAATCACATTGATTTACTCTGTCTAACAGAAACGTGGCTGTGCCAGGAGGAATATGTCAGTTTAAATGAATCCACTCCTCCCAGTCACTCAAATACTCATATACCCCGCGACACAGGCCGTGGTGGTGGTGTAGCAGCTATTTATCATTCTTGTCTCCAAATCAATCAGAGACCAAAGGCTAATTACTCCTCTTTTGAAAGCCTTGTTCTAAATTTATCTCATACTGATTCAAAAACCTGCCAGCCTGTCCTATTTATGATAATTTACCGTCCTCCAGGCCCTTATTCTGAATTCTTATCAGAATTTTCTGAGTTCGTATCAAACTTGGTCCTTAGCTCTGATAAAATACTTATTGTAGGTGATTTTAATATCCATGTTGACAAAGAAAGTGATAGCCTTAGCTCAGCTTTTATGTCCTTAATAGACTCTGTTGGTTTTATTCAGGCTGTTCGTGAAGCTACTCATCATTTCAATCACACTCTTGATTTGGTTCTAGCATATGGCCTTGATGTTGATAGACTAAAAGTTTTTCCTGAGAATCCTTTATTATCCGATCACTTCTTAGTAACTTTTACCATCTTCTTAGAGGATTTTGTGTTTTGTAACAAAATTGTGAAGAGTAGAAATCTGTCCAATGGTGCTGTGGCTAAATTTAAAGAAGCGATTCCTGCTGCCTTAAACTCAATAACTTGGCCAACTGATAACTGTGATATTAGCTATAGCCCCTCTCAGCTGGATCAGCTTGTTGACGACTCTGCCAGATCCACGTTGGACTCTATTGCGCCACTGAGACAAAAAGCTATTAAACGTCAGAGGGCAGCTCCTTGGTTTACTCCTGAAACTCGTGAACTTAAACAAGCATCCCGTAAATTAGAGAGAATATGGCGCTCCAATAAGAGGGAGGAGTCACGTATACTTTGGCGGGAAAGTCATAATAACTACATGACAGCCTTACGACATGCTCGAGCTGCCTACTACTCCTCACTAATTGAAGAAAATAAAAACAACCCTAGGTACCTTTTCAGCACTGTAGCCAGGCTGACACAGAGTCAGAGCTCTGTGGAGACTGTGATTCCTCTAGCTCTTAGCTGTGAGGACTTTATGAGCTTTTTTAATGATAAAATTCTTAAAATTAGAGATAAAATTAGCAACTCCCTGCTTTCACCTGAACCTACCGTACCATTACTTGTAGTCAGACCTGCGTTAGATCATTTTTCTACAATTAGCCTTCAGAAGCTAAATTCTCTTGTCTCCTCCTCCAAACCATCTACCTGCCTTTTAGACCCGATCCCAACTAAACTGTTCAAGGAGGTCTTTCCCCTAATTTGTCCATCCCTGCTGGAGACAATAAATATATCTCTATCAACAGGCTACATGCCACAGTCTTTTAAAGTAGCTGTAATCAAACCTCTCCTTAAAAAACCTAACCTCGATTCGGGAACATTGGCTAACTACAGGCCTATATCAAACCTTCCATTTACTTCAAAGATCCTGGAGAAAGTAGTGGCTAATCAGCTATGTGACTTCCTTCAAGACAACAGCCTTTTTGAGAACTTTCAGTCAGGATTTAGAGCTCATCACAGCACAGAGACTGCTCTAGTTAAAGTAACTAACGACCTACTCTCAGCTTCAGATGAGGGACTTCTCTCAGTACTTGTTTTGTTAGATCTTAGTGCAGCTTTTGACACCATTGATCATGATGTACTTATACAGAGATTAGAGGTATTACTCGGGTTTACAGGGACTGCCTTAAATTGGTTTAAGTCCTACTTATCTGATAGATACCAGTTTGTACACGTGAACAACAAGTCCTCTGTGTACACTAAAGTAAGTTACGGAGTTCCTCAAGGCTCTGTGCTAGGTCCAATTCTCTTCTCCATTTATATGCTTCCCCTCGGTGATATCATGAGGAAATACTCCGTTAATTTTCATTGTTACGCTGATGATACTCAGCTGTATGTATCGATGAAGCCAGGTGAGACAAATCAGTTATCTAAACTAGACGCGTGTCTAAAGGACATTAGGACATGGATGGCCCAAAATTTTCTTCTTCTTAACTCAGACAAGACAGAGATCATTGTGCTGGGCCCTCGACACCTTAGAGAAACCTTTTCTAATGATTTAAGTGCCCTAGATGGCATTAGCCTGACGCCAAGCACAACTGTTAGAAATCTTGGGGTTCTATTCGATCAGGATCTATCCTTTAACTGTCACATAAAGCAAATCTCAAAAACAGCCTTTTTTCATCTTCGTAACATCGCTAAAATTAGGCCTATCCTGTCCCAGAGCGATGCTGAAAAGCTTGTCCATGCTTTTGTTACCTCTAGACTGGACTACTGTAATTCTCTTCTTTCAGGCTGTCCCAGTAAGTCGCTTAAGACGCTTCAGCTGGTCCAAAATGCTGCAGCACGTGTGCTGACTAGAACTAGGAGAAGAGACCACATTACTCCTGTATTAGCCTCTCTGCACTGGCTTCCCATTAAATATAGAATAGAATTCAAGATTCTTCTTCTCACCTATAAAGCTCTCAGTGGACAGGCACCAGTTTACCTCAAAGAGCTTGTAGTGCCGTACAACCCCTCTAGAACATTACGCTCCCAAAATGCTGGCCTGCTCGTGGTTCCATCAGTCTCTAGAAGTAGTCTGGGAGGTAGAGCCTTCAGTTATCAGGCTCCTCTTCTCTGGAACCATTTACCGACCACGGTTCGGGAGGCAGACACCCTCTCTACCTTTAAGGCTAGACTTAAAACATTCCTCTTTGATAAAGCTTTCAGTTAGGGACCAGCTCATAGTCCATAGTTTAGACATATAGTTAAGATGCAATAGGCTTAGACTGCTGGGGGGATCTGGCACATTGGGCTCTATCCCTCTCTCTCTCACACTCTGTCTCCATATCTGTCTCTGTCCCTTTCTGTTTGCTCCTGTACTCGTCTCTGGCTCTTGTCTTTTAGGTTGCCTGGGATCCTTGGTGGAGACTGCCTGCTGCTGTGGAGTCACGAAGCCTCAATAACTACAATTACAGACATAACACATATTTGGCCATCTCACTCCAGTTCATAATCATTATAGCTGTTAATGTTGATATTAACATGATCTTTCTATCCATGGTTGATACATCTATAGTAACTATCTTTAGCTCCACATGGACATGAGATCCCTCCTGAAAATGAGGTGTCACATCTCAAGAGGTCTACCATTAATACATTTATACTTAACGGAGACAAATATGGTAGGGATGCACTTGTGGTCTGGGCACCCATGAGTTCATCACTACCATAAATTCTTATTTTCAGTAAGACTTTTATTGATTATACTTCTATAAATTTTTCACCACAACCACACAGACATGAGGACCCTCCTCTAATAAATTTGTTTGCAGCAGAAACAAATTTGACGACGACAGGTCTATGATTGGTCCATTGATCTGTCACTAGCTTTAGTTCTTACTTTAGTCCACTTGTCTCCACTTACCTCCCTCCCTTTGCCCACACACCCAACACGGCATCGTGTGGATTTGCTGTTCATCATGAGACTGGGGTCCACATTCAAGATTTCCTGCTGCTTAACAGAAGGTTTTTTCTTGCCGCCATGATGGAGGGATTCATGATTGGCTATATGGATTCATGTTGGGTGTTGGATGTATATATTTGTATATATATGTATATGTGTATTTTTATATGTATATATGTATCTATGCATATATGTGTATCCATAATATGAAGAGCTTTGTGCTCTATTGTAAAGTGTCTTGAGATAACACTTGTTATGAATTGGCGCTATACAAATAAAGATTGATTGATTGATTGATTGATCTATATTCAGCAGAGACAAATATGATGAGGACAGATTTATGATTGGTCCATGGATCTGTCTCTACCTTCAGTTTTTAACTTTAGTCCCTTCCCGCTCGTGTTGGATTCATGTTTGGTTTGGATATGTGTATATATACAGTCATGTGAAAAAATTAGGACACCCCATTAAATAGTCAAGTCTTTATTAAGAAATATTCGCATCTAAGACTCATCTTTCCAAAGAACATTACTCCAGAAGACCTGGTCTTTGTCTATGTTCTCTCTAGCAAACTTCAGTCCAGCCTTGATGTTCTTTTTTAGAGAGCAAAGGTTTTCCACTTGCACACCTCACATGAAAGTCAAACCTGTGGATTCTCTTTCTGATAGTAGAGTCATGCACTTTCACATCAACAGTAGAGAGAGCCTGCTGTAGGTCCCGTGATGATATTTTAGGACTTTTGATGACTTCTTTTAGCATCTTGCGGTCTGCTCTGGGGGTGAACTTGCTTGGATGGCATGGTGGCAGTTGTTTTGAATGTCCTCAGCTTGTAAACGATTTTCAGGATGGTGGAATGACTGATGTCAAATTCTTTTGATATCTTTTTAATTCCCTTACCAGACTCATAAACAGCCACAATCTTCTTTCTGGGGGCCTCAGACACCTCTTTGGATCTCACCATGGTGCTCACTCTCACTTCAACGGACAGGGGCACACCAAACTAAATGTCTGAGGTTTAAAAAGGGCAAGCCTCCTTCAAAATGCTGGGTAATAATGTTCTGATCATGTTCATCTGATCTGATACACCTGTAAGTGATTATAGCTATTTTAAGTGGGAAATATGTGGGGGTGTCCTAACTTTTTCCTTCATTTAAATACACATTTTTGTGCATATCTTTTGTTTGATGAGTAGAAATATGTTAATTTATGTTGTTTAATTACAATTCAATCAAATTCTTTTTCATAAATAAATAAAAGCAAGATTGGACATTGTTATGTGAACATTTCTTAATAAAGAGTTGACTATTTAATGGGGTGTCCTAATTTTTCACATGACTGTCTATGTATATATGTGTATTTGTGTATCTTAAAATGAAGAGCATGGTTTTGGCCTGCTCTCTTGTAAAGTGTGTTGAGATAACACTTGTTATGTATTGGCGCTATGAGAATAAAGACTGATTGATTGATTGATTGAGATATAAATTGGGAGCGTGGTTGTGGCTTCTTAGTCAAACTTACATGGTTCAGTTCCATAGTGCCCTGACTTTAGCCTTTTACCCTTGTTGATTGTGTTTATGCTTCAAAAGTTGTAAAAGTTGTTTGTAAGTAAAGATTTTTAAGACAAGAAATTTTTTTTGACTTTTTCTTTTGCCACAGAGATTTTTAATGACAATAAAAAAACTGATCAATTACACAAACTTTTGTCAAGCAGACCAGTCTGATGCTAACTTGTTAAAATTATCTTCTTGCAGCACCTTATTAGGCCGCTGCCTGTAAAAAGTGCTCAACAATCTAAAGTTACCTCTCGTATAAACAGAGTTGTTGTCTTTGACACGTGACTGCAGAAGTTTGGATCAAATCATCGACCTCCAAGTTAAATATGACAGACTCCCCCACTGATCCACTCTGAAACAGTCACTGCAGTAAACTCACACACCGAGGAAGCTCAGACAGGAATGATTTCACCCAAAACAACAAACATTTTTATTTCTGTTATAAATTAAACATTTGAAGATGGAGAGTTAAAGTGACTTCTAGAGCTGCTGCAGCAGACACGTGATGAACTTTTTACTCTTCAGCATCGGCTTCATCTTCATCCTCAGCGGCTGCTCGGTTCAAACATCAACAAAGGCCTCACATTTCTGTTGTTCAGCACTTTTCAGCGTACAAAGCCTCAGTTAGTCCAGGATCATCTAACTTGTCAAATGAAGCTTGATCTGATGTTATTTCATCTTGAACATCTTCATTAGTTTATCTTCAGTGTCCTCACAGCAGGCTTATCTGAGCCAGAACATGTGTACAGACCTCTACTGACATGTAAAGCAGAACACATGCATCAGAAACATCCAGATAACATGATGGAGACATGAAGAAGATATAAGAGCTCCTCTCCATCTGATTTAATAATGTTATCTGATGTTGTGCTGAGCGCTGATGTGTTGAAAATGATTTAAAGTGAATGAGTGTGAAGGTGTGACCTGTGGTGTTAAAGCACCTTGAGGTCAGACAGACGAGAAAAGTGCCACACGAGCTCAAGTCCATTCAGCATTTAGTCTGTTGTTTCTATTCAGATGAGGACTGTTTTTAATCTCAGCTGAAGGTTCAACACTTTTACATGCAGACAGACAGAAGAAAACAGAAGAAAGTCCTGAGTGTCTCTGTCTGCTCTGTCATAGGGCTGGGAAAATATCACATTTCTGTTGAATGTGTTCAGACAAAACTGTTTATGCTCAAGTTGATTTAAAGAAAGAAACCAGGTCTGAAGCTCAGAGAAAAGATTGTTTACTGTCAGAACACCAACAGTGATCTGCAGACTGACCACTAAAGAGTCTAAAGTCCATCCACCCATTATCTACACCACCTTATTATCCTTTTCAGAGCCGTGGGGGATTGGGGTCTATCCCAGCTGACTTTGGGCGAGAGGTGGGGGACACCCTGGACCGGTCCACCAATCACATGGCTGACATATGGACACAGAAGGCCATCTATACACAACCTCACACCTGAGAGCAAATCAGAGTCACTGGTTAACCTAACAAGCATGTTTTTGGTCTGCTGGAGGAAACAAGAGTATCTGGAAAACACCCTCATGCACAGGGAGATCAGGAGTTGTTATTGTACATTTTACTCTTTTTATACTTTCCATAAAAATAAAACTGCAGTTACAGTTAAAATCACAGACAGGAGTGCCTCCTGGACTCAAAGCATAGCTTATTTACCATGCTCTTCGAAATGGGATAAACACGCTCATGAAAGTAACAAGAGCAGACTCCAGAGCCTCCCTGGAGTCATTTAGATCCTTAGAGAAAGGGACAGCTCAATCAGATCAGCACAATTTTTTCTTCTCTTGTTTTCATGATGGTAGCGTTGAATCAGGAGCAGCCGAAGGTCAACAAGGGACAAATCAGTTACCTGCGTGTTCCCAAAAGAGTTAGAAAGGAAGAATGAGTGATGTGATGTGTCCCTTTGTAACATTTGAGACAGAAACTGAGACCAAAACTGTCACAAAGAATTTCATAGGGCAAACAAACATTTAGAGGAAGAAGTGTAAATATGTAAATAATTTCTGCTGTAAGTTTCTTTGCGTTGTTTTATTTGTTTCTCTTTTTAGCAAAGGCTTGACAGACATACTTAGATGTGAAAAGGCTAATTCATCATTGATCTGTGTGATCTGGACAAAATTCAGTGACGCTCAAATTCAGTTTAATTTTTTGTTTTGTTTCTATGGTCAAACTTTCTTTAATACATTAATTTGACATCATTTCAGCATTAAAATTTTGTTTAGCACAGGTTGTCCTGAAAAAAAAGATGTTGCTCAAAAGTTCTACTTGCTTGATTACAAAACAAATCTAGACTGAATATAATAGCAGGAAATATCTTGGAGTTAAACGGTTAATGCCTGTTTCAACATACACATCAGGATGATGATCATTAGCACCTGGTTGGTTTAACTGGTTAAAAATATAACTGAGTATAATCCTACCAACCCCCCTGACTTTGTGCAGGTTTACCTCTAAGAAAGCTTGAAGTCAAAGGGGGTCACACCAAATCCTGATCTGATTTGGAGTTTTTCTGTTCACTCACTTTGCATTTTGTAAACTGATAAAATAATCAGGATTTATCCCAGTGATCAGTTTAAATCGTACTTTACAACATTTTCTAACAACTGCCTTTTCTAACAACCCTCATCATCATCATCATCACTGAGCCGAAACATATTAATCTGTGACTCCCAGTCCATATCACCCAGCACTACTCTGTCATGATCTGTTCAGGCTGTTTACTTTCACTTTCATTCATAACCTGTTCAGCTCAGATTTACCCAGTTACCACTGTCTTCACATTTAAGCTGAATTCTGATTGGCTGAGACGGTTGAAGACCGCCCCTCTTTCTCTGCTCACTTCATTTCAGCTGTGAGCCTGACAGCAGACACACCGAGCCTGGATCTACGACAGCGTATTGGGGCCACTTAAAGAAATAAAAAAAAATGATGAAAACTCGAAATTTTCGAGAAAAAACTCAAAATTTTCGAGTTTATAAAGTCGCAAATTTACTACTTTATAAAGTTGTAAATTTTCAAGTTAATAAAGTCACAAATTTGCGACTGTATAACTGATATTATAAACTCATATTTTGGGTCAATAACTCATCAATAAAACGACGTAGTTACGAACCCGATCCCTCATTTTAATCACTGTCATAAAGACTGTGAGCTACAACCTTGTTTTCCTCCAAACCAGCCGTCCTCCGAACCAGACAACTTAATTCGGTCTCAATATGCTGCCAGTGATGGCTCGACGGCTTAGGGACCATCGGCAAATTACCATAGCAAAGGAATGGTGTGAAAGAAAATTTCATAACTTCACCATAAAGAGATATAACGTTTACAAAACCACAGTATACATAAATGGTCTTAGGTTATTCATACTACATGTCATAGTTTGAAAAAAATATGAATTAAAATATTTTACAGGATTTTTTGATTGAAAATAAAGCCAGTGCCATCAAAGTTATGAGATCTACCGACAAAATGATAATAAAACATGAATGGTGATCCCCTCTGCCTTAAACAACAGCTCTTACTTTGGAAAAAAAAAAAAGCTTTTAATTTGATTTAAATTACTTTGTATACATTGAACTGTGTGAATTCATATGTAATGACAATAATTACTGTACTAACTGTACTGTTGTGTACTGTAGTGACACCAAACTCATACTAATGAAAAAACATCTCCGTGAGTTTATACTACAGGTCTTACTTTAAAGAAATATTTTTTAATGTAATTTATATGATTTTTTTTATTATTGATGTATGTTTATCAATAGGTAATGACTATAAAAACTGTAATAACTGTACTGTTGTTAATTGTAGTAACACCAAACTCAGTCTGTTGATCTAACATCTCTTCTAGCTTATTCTTATTATTTTAGAGAAATAGGTTTTAATGTAATTTATGTGTTTTGTTTTTTTTATTTGATATTCACATATATTCATTAATAGATAAAGACTACAAAATCTGTAATAAACTAACTGTTGTTGACTGTAGTGACACCAAACTCAGCCTGGTGATCTAACATCTCTTCTAGTTTATACTTCAGCTCTTTTTTAAGAGAAATAGGTTTATACTTAATTTATAAGATTTTTTTGTATTTTGAAGTATGTTTATAAATAGTATGTTTATAAATAGTATGTTTATAAATAGATAACTCAACCTGGTGATCAAACATCTCTTCTTGTTTATACTTTCATATACAGTTGCAAGAAAAAGTATGTGAACCCTTTGGGATTACTTGGATTTCTGCTTAAATTGGTCATAAAATATGTTCTGATCTTCATCTAAGTCACAATAATAAACAAACACATTCCGCTTAAGCTAATACCCCACAAAAAGTTGTATGTTTTCATGTTTTTATTGAACATAACATGTAAACATTCACAGTGCAGGGTGGAAAAAGTATGTGAACCTTTGGATTTAATAACTGGTTGACCCTCCTTTGGCAGCAATAACCTCAACCAAATGTTTCCTGTAGTTGCAGATCAGACCTGCACAACGGTCAGGAGGAATTTTGGACCATTCTTCTGTACAAAACTGTTTCAGTTCAGCAATATTCCTGGGATGTCTGGTGTGAATTGCTCTTTTGAGGTCATGCCACAGCATCTCAATCGGGTTGAGGTCAGGACTCTGACTGGGCCACTCCAGAAGCCGTATTTTCTTCTGTTGAGGACACTATATATATGTATATATATATATATATGTGTGTGAAAGTATCAACTAGAAGAGATGTTTGATCACCAGGCTGACTTTGGTGTCATTACAGTCAACAACAGTTAAGTTATTACAGTTTTTACAGTCATTACCTATTGATAAACATACTTAATATTTCAAAAAATCATATAAGTTACATTAAAACATATTTCTCTAAAGTAAGAGCTGTAGTATAAATTACAGGAGATATTTGATCATCAGGCTGTTTGGTGTCACTACAGTCATCAACAGTACAGTACAGTAAGTTTTTATAGCCATTACCAATAATGCATATACATCAATATTTTAAAAAATCATATGAATTAAAATTAAACCTATTTCGCTTAAATAAGAGCTGTAGTATAAACTATAAGAGATGTGTGATCACAATTGGTAAGTAGAGGGGATCACCATTCAGGGTTTTTTTTCAATTTGTTGGTAGATCTCATAACTTTGATGGTACTGGCTTTATTTTCAATCAAAAAACCCTGTAAAATATTTAATTCATATTTTTTTCAAACTATGACATGTAGTATGAATAACCTAAGACCATTTATGTATACTGTGGTTTTGTAAACGTTATATCTCTTTATGGTGAAGTTATGAAATTTTCTTTCACACCATTCCTTTGCTATGGTAATTTGCCGATGGTCCCTAAGCCGTCGAGCCATCACTGGCAGCGTATTGAGACCGAATGAGGTTGTCTGGTTCAGAGGACGGCTGGTTTGGAGGAAAACAAGGTTGTAGCTCACAGTCTTTATGACAGTGATTAAAATGAGGGATCGGGTTTGTAACTACATTGTTTTATTGATGAGTTATTGACCCGAAATATGAGTGTTGCAACTTTATAAAGTCGCAAATTTACGGCTTTATAAAGTAGTAAATTTGCGTCTTTATAAAGTAGTAAATCAGCGAGTTTATCAAGTAGTAAATTTACGACTTTATAAAGTAGTAAATTTGCGAGTTTATCAAGTTGTAAATTTGCGACTTATAAAGTAGTAAATTTGCAACTTTATGAAGTAGTAAATTTGCGACTTTGTAAACTAGAAAATTTCGATTTTTTTCTTGAAAATTTTGAGTTTTCATTATTTTTTTTATTTCTTAAGTGGCGCCAATACGCTGTCATTCCAAACAAAAGACAAAGTCACTGAGAGGCTAAGTAAGGGAACACTGCACTGCTGACTGGCTACACAAACAAGGAAGCCATTTTCAGATTTCAGATCGCGACCGTATTTATTTCCAAACACAAAATGAGGGAGAGCACGGCAGAATGTTAAGACACTCAGTTTTCAGTTGCTTTGAGTGGTCGACAAAAAATACGTTCTCCCTACTCACCCCCTCTCCATGTCGCCGACACCGTGGACAGGTGAATATGTAGCCATTCATTCAACACTAATCACTGCTCCCTGCCCACACCCATGTGACATGGGCAAAACAAAACCAAACAGCACAGTGACTACTTTTCAGCCTTTAAATGACTGATGACAAGTTTGAAGACATCTGTGGTGCTAATTACAGGACACACCTTAGTTTAACATGTACCTATGGTCAAATCATTTTCAATCTTTTCTAGGGGCACCATCATTTTTGTCCAGGCCAGTTTAATTTTTTTTTTTTTTTAAATTATTCTGTTGAACCACAATTCAAAAGCAATGTCTGATTTTAATTAGTTAATTTTCAGTAATTTTTTTATTTATTATTACTTCTGTCAGTTTCAAGTTATTTCAGTGACCATTGTGGGTTTTTCTCTCTTTAACGGAAGGGTACCAACTATTTCGTCCACGTGTGTAATACAGCTGTATTTTAAATTACCTAAAAGCAATCACTCAACTTCCACTTGTACAACATGACAGCTAGTGCAACTAGAAAGCATTCGGAGAACGCAAACTTCCGCCAAGGTAGGTTTTTTGTGGAGTTCCTGAAAATTTCATCCAATCCCTTCAGAACTTTTCAAGTTATTTTGAACACAGACAAACAGATAAATGGCAACAAAAACATTACCTTCTTGGCGGAGGTAATAAATGTAACACTGAGAGCCTCAGGCTTATCTGGCAGAAGAATTTAAGGATGAACACTCTTGGAAAAAGACAATTACACAAGGGAAATTCAGGGGAAGTTTTCACACTATAAGATATTTCATCAATATTACTTTACGCCTATCCATCTCCATAAAATAGACTTACTAGAAAATAACTTATGCTGGAAATGTAAGAGGCATGAAGGCACTTTTATACATACAATGTGGGCCTGCCCCCTAGTTTTGCCTTTTTGGTGAGATATCATCAAAGATATTCAGCAGTGGTTGGGCGTACCTGTGCCTGAATCAATGAAATTGTACCTCCTGGGGGACACGTCTTGTTTGCCTAAAACATCAAAACCTGCGTTGGCCCTTGTCCTATTGTGCTTCATTTCAGCTGCTAGAGTTATCCTCCGCAACTGGATAGGCCAAGTAAGACCTGATTATGAGGACTGGGTTATGCTAATGACAGAGTATGCATCATTTGAGTTAATGATAGCAAAACTACAGCACTGTAAAGAACCATATCTGCTTGTATGGAATCTGTTTCTGTCCTTTATTAAAGGATTAAACATGTCAGAGGAATTAGTCCCTGCACCTTTTATGAATTTACAGGTCCAGTGAATATAAATATTTCTGCTTGTTTGATTTTTTTTCTTGTTTTTTTCTATTTCCAGGGAGGGTCGACAGAATGGTTACAGTCTACATATAGTCTGCTTCTGGTTACTAATTAATTAATCAATTAATTAATTAATTAATCAGCTCGGCTGAATGGGCCACAAAGATTCGGATATTTGGAATACGCCATCAGAGAACCAGAGAGACTTAAGGCAGACGGAAAATTACAGTCAGCCTGACCCCAAACAATTTCTTATCTTCATTGGCTCCCTCGTACTGACCTTGGTGGCTGGTATCTCTCCACTCTCCTGGAATGTCATGCAGACAGAAGCTCGATTGCCGTAATTTAACAAAGAGCCAAATATCAGAAAAAAAAATCTTTAAAAAGGATCTTCTTACATTCTCCAAACTTTCAAACATTTCTTGGTATTATTATCAATTAGAAACTAATCTAGATTTCCAACTCTGATTTTTTTTTTGTTGCTCAGATGATCATGAATGGCATACAGCTCTTGAATTATTTTCAGATCTGGTTTCAGTGCAGATTTAGTCCATTTTCCTGTAGAAAAAGGGCAAAAAATAGAGAGTGTTATCATTATTATTGTTATTATTATTATTATTAATATAATTGTGGCTAAGTAAGTATCTACAGATTCACATATTAAAGAAATTAGGCCATGAATGGCCACCATTTTATTGATTAGGGCTTGTTTAAATTCTGTCATCAAACATAAATACAGTTTTTTTCATTTTGTGGAAGATCATTAAAAAGTCAATTATTCTCTGTAGATAAATGTGTCACCATATTTTACAAATACAAAGGGACAAACTCAGGAGGAGTGGTTTTAAAATCAGCTTTAAAGAAATAAACCTCAGCCAGAACAGACTTCTCTGATGTGACTTACTGAGTCCAGGGCGGTGCCTTTGACTTTAAGCTTCTTGATTGAGAGGTTGTTGTAGCTCCACTTGCTCCACAGCAGGGCCATTCACCGCTGTAAGGTCAGAGGACAAAGGTCAACATGCATCATAATATGTGCTTTTATTGTGAATTATTAGAAATAACACTCCCAAAACTTTAAATCAGGTGTGGGACAGTGGCAGCCTGGGGGCCACATGCAACCCTCCACCTCACTCACTGCAGCCTGAGAGTCATTTTCAGAAATCTTTAAGTTATAAACACAAAGAAAACACAAAAGAATCTGTTTTAGGTTGGTAAAGCATTGTCATGTCTGACTTATATTACTCAGTCGAATTCAAAACACTGATCATGTATAAACATATTTAATGAAAATAATATATTTAATATCTGAATATATAACAAAAAAAAGGATGAATAACATTTTCATGACGAGCTAGAGAACAAAGTCTACAGAGATGAAAATTAAGAGGCTGAAGGAAAAGAGGCTCACTGATTAAAAAAAAAAAAAAGAAAAGACAAATAATCTAATTTCAGTTCAAGGTTTGTACTTAAAACATGTACAGTTCTTGAAAAGGTCAAATTAAAATACAACAGGACAAAATATTTAAAACAATCTCATCTTTAAAAACTTGAACATCTTTAACTTCTGTCTCTCTCTCATGTTTCCTCTTGTTTAATGACAGACGTGAGCTTCAGTCCTGTCCTGATTTCAAACGAGCTGAGCAGGAAGCTCCTGTCTCATTTAGGATTAAATTTAGGGTTAATTAAAAATTAAGGAAACCTAAAGGGTTATTGTTGGCCAATGCTGGTCCGAAGGTAATACTGTGTGAAGACTACTGATAAATTGATCATATTGGGCTCTTAATAAATTAATTTTCTGTGCCCTTGGATATACTTAAGTTGGTATTACTACTCTAATGACATGTTCAGTCTCTTAAAATTGCATTTAATGGCTCTTTTGGACAAATGATCTGGTAGGTGATCCTTCTGGCAGTGACTCTAGCATTTACTGTAAATGCTAGAGACACTGTGCTCTTTTTGAAATAGCGACACCATCACTGATTTTATAAGAAACATTATCAAAAATCAACCCGAGGCCAGATAGGATGGCAATGCTTCCTGGATATGGACATGGACTGGAGTCATTTGGTGATGCCCGATATAAAGAATTAGTCAGTAAACATGGGGAAAAAATAAACAATTTTTTTTCTTCAAAACTGGAAAAGATTCGCTGTTTTACTGAACTAAATAGCTTAACCTGGATTGTGTCAAATACATGAAATACGCACTAATGTCTGCACCTGAGTATAAAAAGGGAATTTTCATATAACTGACTCCAACAATAGCTTTATATGTGCAATTTTCTTCAATGTTTTGATGCAAGCATACAACAATTTGTAACATTGTTGCCCTCAGAGAGTGAGAAGAAGGTATTTTTGTCTCCCTCTTTGTAACCAAACTTTTTCATTTCTGCTTGAATTTGTGTTTATAGAAAGAAAATAAGTTGTACTTACGAGATGGGGGCCGTTTGTCTGAAGGTAAAAAAAAAAAAAAAAAGTTAATTAACATCTCAGATGGTCACCTTTCTAATATGATGTCTTCATGTGTTCACTCAAACACACGAACATCTTTTAAGTAGTGACATTTCTTTTGCTCTCATCACTTCATAATATCAGCATGCTCAAAACACATCATCATAACTGTCATTTTATTACTAAGTGTTGGATACAACTCAAGAGGTACGCTGAGTTTCTGAATATGTCTAGAAATACATTTCTGGACAAGAACAAAACACAAAATGTAAACACAGAAATTATGACTACATGTCTGCTTCTCTTACTAGTTGTTTTCTTGTAGATGAAGAATCCAGCCACACAGACGATAATCACAAGAAGCACTACAGCAATGATGCCGATGATCATGTTCATGGAGTTCACTGTTAAGGAGGCAACAATACAATGAAGTCATAATAGGTTTGAATGATAAAGGTTATAGAGACAAAAACAGTTTGAGGCCACCCAGACTAAAACTGTTTGCTGAAGACATTTGGCCAAATTTTCCACCTTGGGGAAAAAAAACCTTAAACCAAGTTCACACAGTTCTACAAACGAATCCTATCTCCAGAAGTTTTCTCAATGAGGATTTGATTTTTTTCTTGTTTTGTTCCATGTTTGTTTGTTGAACAGAGAGAGCTGCAAATGGTATTAGTATTTCAATGGGACATGACAAATGTAACTCAGCTTAGTAATCAAAAAATCGAATAATGGAGTCAAACTGATGCGTTTAATCTGTAAACATATAAATGTCTGCTGAAGATCTAATAAAGAAACAAATTAAAAACAATTTCTTAAATCATGATAAATGATCTACCTAAAAACATCCTAAAACAAATATTATCTGGAAAATAAATTGAACAAAATGTGGTGGATTTATTTTGTGGTGCAATTTTTGTATGCATTTATTTTACCTGATATTTCATGTAATTAGTTCTGTAACTTTAGCTGTACTGCTGTGTGAATGACTTAGTGAACTCCTCTGTTTTACACCCCACTTTAAAATCACCTCCTGGCCACAGAGGAGAGGTCAGGGAGAGGTCTTGATTACCACAGGTCTTGATTACCACAGGAGATTAAACTTAGTTGTAAAATCTTGTGGGAGTTTCCATCTTTTGATTGTAAACCAGTTCTGTTTTACTGTACCCCAATTGACATCTGGTCAGGAGCTCTGTGAAATTATTTTTTCTCCTTTTCACAAAGCCAGAGGCTTGCTTGAGATGGTATATAAGGGAGTGACACATTTGTTTCAGTGGGACAATGCTATGAACTGCTTTCTGCCATGTGCTTCTTTTGTATTGTCTCCTTCTCATGAGAATTAAACTTGGTGCATTGTTACATTTCCAGTGTTGTTTTTTTAATCTCCATAGAAGAATTGGTTCAGTCTTAAACCTATTCTTACTCAGAGAGAGTGAGAACTGACTGGTCTTGGGCAGGAGGACCATCATCGCTGAGATCAAAGTGATGAAAGCTCTATTTCTGGGAAAACATATAAAAAAGGGAGGTTGTCATAGCGTGACTTGTCATTTGGCTAGGACTCCAGTCATATTCACAGATCACTGCTGCTGGGGTATTCAGGGAATACCAGGGAGGTCTAGGACCTTCGTAGAGAGAGCCAGGGTTAGATCCCACTATGGGTTCGGGCAGGTATTCGCAGAATACCGCCGTATAGGTTAGAGGCCTATAGTCTCAGGGCGACAGTGCAAAATTACATAATTTTACATATAAGTGACACGTAGGATCTGTGGGGATGCGAATGTGGAGACGGATCTAGAGCAGCAAAGAATATGAGCCTGTGTTGCCAAATGAAAAGTGTGTGCATGATAAATTTAGGAAAGAAACAATTAAGTTTATGCCACAGTGGTGTGAAGAAATGGGATTTCCAAAAGGAGGGTTCTTTCAGATTAACAGCAATAGCCTCACTTGACGTATACTTGAATAAAAAAAGAAAAAAGATTTAAAAAGGGGAAAAGGTGTTGACTGAAGATTTTAAAGATATGGAACAGCAAATGGCAACATTTAATGCGTGGGAAAGGGAAGCATACTATAGAGATAGGAAACAAACAAGTAAACAGCTGCCTAATGCATGTATAGATCAATCTGACAAGAAAAGAACAGACAGTGCCTCTCAGTGCTCTGCCCTGTATACAGTATATCTCTTCCACAGTTGGTAAAGGTTGACCTGGACCTCGACTCCTACTCAGCTTCTCCCCAACCACTGCCGTATGTTCCACCTCCACAGCTCAACAGCCAAAAGGCACAGCAGCAGCCCAGCCACCGTCAGCGCAGGAGAGGGACCATGAGGACGAGCTCACAGCAGGGGATCCATCACCTGGGGTGAAACCCAAAACTCTGAGAACTGTTTCATAAGCTGCATCGATCAACCAGCTGATCTGAGCGACCTTGTGGGCATATGAGAGATCCACTTCAGTAACTGTTTTTTAATGGACTACACCAGAGACTGCAACTGTGGAAAAAACTTCTGGCTTGAGTTTTCAAGATGATCATCTTGCAGAGCTCAGCAAGCATGCAGTGCACATCTATGAGCGCATGTAACAGAAGAGGAAGCATGCAACAGCAGATCTTGTTACAGCTGCTGCCACGCCCCCTCCTCCTCTCTGTACTGATCTGGCTTTGAAGTGCTGTTTTGTATGTAGGTGTGTGCGTGTAGGTGTCGAGGACAGAGATCGTCGGGCTGATGTGGAGCAGCTGCAGGAGTGCCACAGCAGCCAATCATCCCGTGAACCACTGGCCCTCCCCCTCTATAAGAAGCCCAAGGAGCTGTCGAGGAGGGGAGCTTTTCAACAGAGGCTGTGTGCAGCTAGAGATCTTTGTTAGTCTGAGAAAATCGTGTACCCGTTTGTTTGGAAGTCCTGTCAAGAAAAGGGCAGTGATTAAATTGTTCTTTGGTTTTGTGTGTTTGTTAATTACATCTTTGTTTAAGTTTAGAGTGATTTAACTTTGTGTATAGATCTAATTAGTTTTATTTTGTAGCCTGCAATTTAGTTTGAAAGCCTTTTAGTTTCCTAGTTATTTTTTTGTTTGCCCTTTTCTTGACCTCATGTTGTAAATGTATTCCCTTGCTTTAATTAATAAATAACTTTAATTTAAAACAATTTAAACCTGGTTTTATTTATGTTGCTTCCCTTTTCTCCTAGCTGAGGCGGGTTGTAACAATCTTCACAACGCAGCCCTCACCATGCTGAAAACTGTCCAGAACAACACTCCAGGTGATAGACCATTCAACAGAGGGCATGTAAGAGGACGAGGACGCAGAGAGGAGCCAAGCAGAACATTCACTGTGGATGATGTGTGTTACACATGTTGGAAAAAGGACTGGTCAAGGGCCTGCCACAAAAACAAGTAGGACTGATTGGTACCTCTTTCACACTAAAATTACCGGGTCAACGCAGGTTTTTTTAACGTGGGTTAACCCACTAACAATCAACAAGTGACTCCTTTCCCATTGCCAGCAGACCCGGGTCTAATCAGCAGCAGACGAGCTGCGTGGCTGTTTTTTTTCCTCTGGTGCGTCAAGCTGATGTCATCACATTGATGACATCATCCACGCGCCAAAACATGGCCATGTAAACTATGGAAAGGAGCATGGAAGCCGTGGACACAGTGGTCAACTGTTTTCTGTACTTTTGTCCCTCTTTAAAAATGTACAAACTCGGCACAGACTGAACGACATTCGAGCGCTGATGATACAAAGGTGGATGGAATTTGTTGCTGAGATGGCAAAGAGTCACATAAGTTACAGACGGAGGGGACGGACGCCATATTATACCGTAAGCACTGTTACTGCCATTTTCTATTTCCTATTTGTATTTGGGATTTAAGTTTTGGTTATTACAGCATGGCATGAGGTAAATGTATTTATGGTCTGTATTTTAATTACATTTGGTTGGTCCATAATAGGATTAGAATGGTTATGCACAGATTTAAGTCTAGTGACTTCGGTTTACATGCTTCAGTTTAGACCTATGACATATTTACTTTGGGCCAGTAGGGGGAGATGGTGTCCTGTATGTTTTTTTTGTTGTTGTTCATTAAAGGACGGAAGCAACACACCGTTTCTACCGTTGTTAAACTGTATACACGCGTAGTCTCGTTTTTTCCGTCCAGAAGTGGCTTTAAAGTGAGAACTAAGCAAGATTACAGAGACCTGAAGCCACTACATTAAGTAGAAACGGTCTGCATGAGGAGAGTTTACCTGAGACAGCCAGGAAGGTGTGCTGGGGTTCAATGCCAGAGTGAGCTAATCGGCTAAGTGGCTAACAATAAAGGAGACGAGGCACATCTGATGGCTCCAAAGGCTGCTTCTATGAGGATGGATGAGTATAAAAATGCATGAACGGATGAGCTACAGCTGAAGGTTTGGAAGGTATATGTGAAATCAAGATTGTTTTGCATCTCATTGGAATTAAGAGCCTGGAAAGATAACGCTAACAGTGATCATATCCAGAGTGGAGCTGTTAGCCACAGGACATTTCAAGATAACTGCTATTGTTAGCTTGTCATATCAGTACAGAAGAAGCTTGAGTTTGACTCTGAAAATAAAGACAGCTGTTTTTGGAACCTTTTTATTGAAAACATTTACATGTTTTGAGGTTAAAGAGCTGTTACCTGGATTTCAGAAGTCTGCAAAGTTTGCTAAAGAAAGGCTTGTTAACGTGGATAGTTCATTGAAACGTCTGTCTCAGTAAAAAATCAAAATGGATGCCAATGTGGAGCCAGTTACAGATAAAAGACAGATCAAGTTGACCCCAAAGGCTCTAGAGGAGAAGCTTGACAAACAGATGAAAGTCAGGAACGTGTATTAGCACATCTTGTCACCAAAGCAGAGGAAATTGAAAACCTCATGGACAATGATTCCAATGCAATGTTAGTAGAGAAGGATCATCTCAGTGAATATTCAAAATTACTGAATGAGTTTACTGAAGTTAATGACTCAATAAGTGAGCTGTTACCAGATGATGAAAGAGAAGCTGATCAGTTATATTGGAGTGAGCCAAACCTAACAAAGTTTGAGAATTTTTTGGCAAAAATTGAGCAGTGGATAGTGGAAGTGAGAAAGCACTCCAAGGCTATGGACCATGATACTCCTGAAAATGACGCAGCGATACAGCAAATTGAGACCACTGCCGAAAACGTGACTCCAGATGACAGTGTCTCTACAGTATATGAGAAATCTGGTTCAATCACAGCACGAAGTGTACGCAGCAAGTACTCAAGGTCTTCCAAAGCCTCATCTAATGCTTCGTCTGCACGTAGAAGAGAAGAAGCAAACCGTGCTGCTCTACTCGCACGTGCAGCTGCTCTCAAGAAAAAACAGGCGCTGCAGCTAGAAGAGGTGCAGCTGAAAGCCAAGGAGATTCAGTTGAAGGCTCGAATGGAGGAGCTGGATGTTCAAACGGCTATTGATGAGTCTACTGCAAAACTTAAAGTTATGGATGACTATGAGGACATGGAAAATATGGACAATGACGGAATGAATTCCTACTTCAATGAGAACTTTCAACCCAAGGCGACCATTGAACATCAAGTTCCAGATGTGAAACCTAAGCTAATCAGTAGTTTTCAGGTTGGCAGTCGCCAGGTTAGCCAAGGAAGTGGTATTCCTACTTCTCACAATCCAGTAAGACATACGCCTGGTATGCAAGTAAAGGAAGAAAACAATAACACCACTGGTGCAAGCTCTGATGTAAGGCCAGCTGAGCTTGGTGAAGTAATATTAAGGCAAAAAGACATCACAGAAATGCTGATCACACAACAGAGGCTAGCTAACTTACCTCAACGAGAAGTTCCAGTATTCAGTGGTGATCCATTTGAGTTCCTGCCATTCCTAAAGGCTTTCGAACACATCATTCACAGCCGTACAGACAATGCTGAAGACCGCTTATACTATTTAGAGCAATTCACTCACGGTGAACCACGAGACCTTGTTAGGAGTTGCCAACACATGAGTGCACAGCAAGGTTACAGTGAAGCAAGGAAGCTCTTGGTTTATCATTATGGCAACGAGCAGAAAATAGCAGCAGGCGTACGTGGATAAGGCTGTCAAATGGCCTCAAATCAAATCAGAAGACACCAAATCCCTTCACAGTTTCGCTATCTTTCTCACTGGATGTAACAATGTCATGAAGGACATGGAGTACCTAGAGGAGATGAACAGCCCGAGTAACCTCCGGATCATCGTCTCAAAGTTGCCCTTCAGACTTCGTGAGAAATGGAGAGTCATGGCATTTGACATTCAAGAGAATGAGGGTAAAAGAGCAAGATTTTCTGACCTTGTGAAGTACATTAATAGACAAGCTAAGATAGCTTCGGACCCACTCTTCGGTGACGTCAACGAGTATTCAGATGAGAAAAGTAAGGTCAAGTCCAGCTCTAGAGTTGCTAAGGGAAGTGGACTGAAGAGGACAACAGGTTGTGTTACAAGTGTTAAGCCCGATGAGGGAAATGCTTCAGAACCAAGAAAAGGCCAGCATACAGGCAACGCATTTAAAGAGCCATGTTTGTACTGCAACAAAAAACACACTCTAAGTTCGTGCAATAAAATCAGAAGTCTGCCAAACAAAGAAAGAATTGAATTCCTTAGAAGCAAAGGACTTTGTTTCGGATGTTTAACCCAGGGACATATGGGAAAAGACTGTAAAAAGAGAGCCACATGCGAAATCTGTAATAGGAGACACCCAAGTCTGCTTCACAGTGAAAAGTATGAAAACACTGACCAAGAGAGTGCCAAGTATGACAAGGGTCAAAGCTTCACCAGCCAAAATCCAGCTTCACAAGAAGATGTATCAATCAAGAGTGAAGTTGCAGCAGTCACTGGGGCCGGAGATAGCGATTGTATCTTGTCCATTGTGCCTGTGCGTATCAAATCAAGAAGGAGCAACACAACAATAGAGACGTATGCATTCTTAGATGCAGGAAGTTCTGCTACGTTCTGCTCTGAAAAGTTGATGAGACGACTTGGTGTTCATGGCAAGAAGACACGAATGTTACTTCGTACTATGGGTCAGGAGAAGCCCTTGTCCTGCTACTTGCTCTCAGATCTAGAAGTGTGTGGTTTATTGGAGAGCCAGTACATCAGCCTGCCAGATGTGTACACACACACAGACATACCTGTGACAAAGGACAACATTCCTGTCGAGAAGGACTTGGAAAGGTGGCCGTATCTGCTGAAAGAAGTAAGGCTACCACATATCGACGCAGACGTTGACATACTAATTGGTATGAATGCTCACTCTGCGATGGAGCCATGGAAGATAATTCACAGTCAGGACGGCGGGCCTTATGCAGTGAGAACGACCCTTGGTTGGGTGGTTAATGGTCCTCTCAAGAGGAGTGAAGACCTCTGCAAGTCTAACTACAACAATCAAAGAGCTTCAGTCAACAGGATCTCAGTCAGCAGTGTGGACAGCATGCTACTGCAGCAATACAATCACGACTTTCCAGAGCAAGCCTGCAAAGAGAAGTCCGAAATGTCACAAGAGGACATTCAGTTCATCAAATCTGTGTCTGAGACAATAAAGAAAGTTGATGGGCACTACAGCATCGGGATGCCTCTCAGAAATAGGAATGTGGTGATGCCCAATAACAAATGTGTTGCTGAGCAGCGGGCAGCAAACTTGAAGAAGAAACTCAGCAAGAACTCCAGCTTCCACAAGGACTACCAGAGCTTCATGGCAGAACTGCTGAACAAAGGCTACGCTGTGGAAGTTCCAGAGTATGAGCTCAACCGCAATGATGGTAGAGTATGGTATGTTCCTCATCACGGGGTAACCCACCCACAAAAGGGAAAGCTCCGTGTTGTGTTTGATTGTGCCGCATCATTTCAGGGGAAGTCCCTGAACGAAGAACTGTTACAAGGTCCAGACCTTACTAACAGTCTGGTTGGAGTTCTGACAAGGTTTCGACACGACCACATTGCTCTCATCTCCAACATTGAGGCGATGTATTATCAAGTGAGAGTCCCTGACGAGGACTCAGATCTCCTACGATTCCTTTGGTGGCCACAGGGGGACTTGAGCCAGCCTCTGCGCGAGTACAAAATGGTGGTCCATTTATTTGGGGCTAAGTCCAGCCCAAGCTGCGCCAACTACGCCTTAAGGCGGACTGCTGAGGATGGAAAGGACAGGTCATCGCCTGAAGCAGTAATAACAGTCCTAGAACATTTCTATGTTGACGACTGCCTGGTTTCAGCATCCAACGAGAACAAGGCAACAACCTTGACTAAGGATCTCACTGCACTGTGTGAGAGTGGCGGATTCCACTTGACTAAGTGGTCAAGCAACAGCCGTCGAGTACTATCATCACTCCCCGAACATGAGAGAGCAAAGGAGATCAAGACTCTGGATCTGGACAGGGATGAATTACCTGTGGAAAGGGCACTTGGAGTAGACTGGTGCATAGAATCCGATTCCTTCAAGTTCCGGATCAGTGTTAAGACTATGCCTGTCACCAGACGAGGTATCCTGTCGGTCGTAAGCTCTGTGTATGACCCCCTAGGCTTCCTTTCCCCATTCATTCTTCTTGCTAAGACCATCGTCCAGAGTCTCTGTCGGTTGAAACTCACTTGGGATGAAGAGATTCCAGAAGAGATAGCGAACAGATGGTTTGCTTGGCTATCTGATCTAAATCAGTTAGCTAGCTTTTCAGTCAGGAGGTGCATCAAACCAGACGGATTTGGTCCAGTGACTTCAGCTCAACTGCACCATTTCTCTGACGCGAGTGAGAAGGGCTACGGCATTGTTACTTACCTCCGCACCGAGAACAGCCAAGGTCAAGTCCATTGCTCATTCCTCCTTGGAAAATCCAGAGTGACCCCACTTAAACCAGTCACAATCCCACGCCTCAAACTCGCTGCTGCTACCATTGCAGTAAAATGGATCAACTCATGAAGCAGGAGCTTCGGATGGATTTGAAAGAGTCTGTGTTGTGGACAGATAGTACCACTGTCCTGCGATACATCGACAATGACAGCGCTCGATTCAAAACATTTGTTGCCAACAGAGTGTCAACAATAAGAGAAAACACACGACCAGCACAATGGAAGTACGTCAATACAGCTTCTAACCCAGCAGACCTTGCTTCAAGAGGGATGAAGGCAGAGAATCTAATCAAGTGTCATAGCTGGATAGAAGGTCCCGACTTCCTAGCCAAGAGCGAATCGCACTGGCCAGTATTGCCAGACTTCTCAAGAGGAATAAGTGAAGATGACGATGAAGTGAAGTGTACAACCATGGTGAATGTCATCAAGACTGAAGACTCAAGCACGAACTCTTTCTTCAAGCTGATTCACCACTACTCGGACTGGTACAGCCTCAAGAAGGCGGTTGCCTGGATGTTGAGGTTGAAGGACCTGCTTCGGAGTCTGTGTGAAACAAGAAAGGCATTCAAGTGTCAAATTCAGTCTTCAGAACGTAAGGACGTGAAACTCAAGACAGTAGCAGATCACATGCAGAAATGGAGATCAACCCTAAAAGGGGACCATTTGACAGTCACAGACATCACGAGAGCAGAAAAAGTGATTATCCAGTTCAGCCAAGGTCAAACATTTTGTGAGGAACTTAGTGCTCTGCAGAAGGGTGAAAGGATCAAGAGGACAAGTCCAATCGTGAAACTGGATCCCTTCCTCCAGGACGGGGTTCTTAGGGTTGGTGGAAGACTGCATCTGGCAGCCTTGCCAGAACACACAAAACATCCGGCTATTCTAGCCAAGGATCATCATATCACAACCCTGATCATCAGGAATGCTCACAAGGAAATCGGACATGGAGGGAGAAACCATACTCTTGCTCGGCTGAGACAAAGACTTTGGATATGCAAAGGAAACTCTGCAGTCAGGAGTGTGCTTTCTAAGTGTGTGAAATGCCGTAAGAGTCAAGCTGCTGTGAGTAATCAGAAGATGGCAAATCTACCACCAGATCGACTGTTAACTGACAAGCCACCATTCACCAACGTAGGAGTAGACTACTTTGGGCCTTTTGAGGCAAAGCGTGGTCGTGGGCTAGTCAAACGATATGGAGTCTTGTTTACTTGCCTGACAGTGAGGGCGGTCCACATAGAAATTGCACACTCTCTGGACACCGATTCCTGCATTAACGCTATGAGACGCTTCATAGCCAGAAGAGGTCAGGTGGAAGTTATACGATCAGACAATGGAACCAACCTCGTCGCAACAGAACGTGAGATCCGCCAGGCATTGAAAGAATGGAACCAGTCCAAGATCTCTGAGGCTTTACTTCAAAAGGGAGTCACCTGGATCTTCAACCCACCTTCCGGGTCACACCACGGTGGAGTCTGGGAGCGACAAATAAGATCAGTCCGGAAGATACTTTCCAACCTTCTAAAGCTCCAGTCTCTTGATGACGAATGCTTGCTAACTGTGATGTGTGAAGTAGAGGCAGTGATCAACAGTAGACCCCTTACCAAGTTGTCTGATGATATGGACGATCTCGAGCCACTGACGCCGAATCACCTTCTCCTTCTCAAGAGTAAACCTGCTCTTCCCCCTGGTGTGTTTCAAAAAGAGGATCTATATTGCAGACGAAGATGGAGACAAGTGCAATATATTTCGGACATCTTTTGGAAGCGCTGGTCCAAAGAATACTTGCCCCTTCTACAAGAAAGGCAGAAGTGGCTGGAGAAGAAGAGAAATGTGAAGGAAGGAGACATCGTGCTCATTGTGGACGAGAGGGCTCCAAGAGGATCATGGTTAATGGGAAGGGTGGAGAAGACCTTTCCTGACTCCAAGGGATTCGTTCGTCGGGTTCTCCTCAGAACCAAGACCAACACCTTAGAGAGACCGATAGACAAGCTTTGTCTTCTGCTCGAGATGGAAGAGTCTCGAGAACATTGAAATGGACTTTATTATTTTGGATTTGTTTTAAAAACTGTATATTGAGTGCTACCCTTGAAGCATTTCTAGATAGTTTACTGTTGTCAGATTGTACTCTTACTATAAGTTCTTAGTCAGAAAAGAGACTATAGAATAGAAAATAACGCTTTGTTTGTTTAGTTGGGTAATTGTCATTTTCATAATGAGCAATTAGGGGCCGGAAATGTTGCTGCCATTTTCTATTTTCCTTTATTTTGAAATTAAGTATTAGTAATACAGCATGACATAAAGTAGAACATATGTACATATTTTGTCATAGACAGCACTACATGTTTGCATATTCATTACATTTGTTTGATTTATAGTGTGATTAGGTTAAATATGTTGTACCCACTTTAGGCCAGCAGAGGGAGTCTTTGTTCTGTATGACTGGCAGTTGTGTTCATTAAAGGACGGAAGCAACACACTGTTTCTACCGTCGTTAAACTATATACACACTTAGTCTCGTTTATTCCGTCCAGAAGTGGCTTAAGAGTGAGATCTTATTGAAATCACATGGATACTTGTAGCCACTACAGGCACGTTACGCCAACGTCATGACGTAATTTGGCTGCTCTATCTGGGTGTGATGTTCCCACTGAAGCCGATCAGAGGCAAGCCTATAAAAACCCGTGTCACTTGCAGAGTCAGTCGACCCGGGTCAAAACACTGATTGAACCCTTTCAAACTGCCAACAGGAGCCGATTGTTACCGGGTTTAAATGGGTTTTTTTTCCAGTCTAAAAGGGGTATAAGAGAGCAGGAGGTGGGGGGAAGGGCCCCATCCAAGCCACTGTGCCAAAAGAGAGACGTACTGCACACTCAAACAGCACACACAACAATGATAACACTGCTAACGACAAAGCAAACCTAAATCAAGGCACATGTGTTCAACATCACACAGAGGCGTATCAAAGATTACCAGAAAATACATTAACTGTAGGGAAAAAAATGACTTTTCTTGTTGATTCAGGGGCAACAAACTCTTTTATAAGAGCATGTGATCTCTCTGATAATGTTAAAACCAAACATGCATTTCTGTTGACCATTGCCCACTTAGGGCCCAATCTACTAAGATCCAAAATAACGGGTGCTAAATTGCGTGTGCAACCTAAAAAATTGCACGTGCTATTAGCAGGCATGTTGCGGCTGATCTACTCTCACTGCGTGCGCAATTGATAACAACTGCAAAAGTGGTGCAGACCGCCCCCTTTAAAGGAGGATTTTGCATGTGCTACCGGCTGTCACCATGGAGATTTTGGGAGAGCAGAGTGGCCGTAAATGAAAAATGAAGTTTGAAGCCATGGAGTTAGAGGCAAATAAACACACTTGCGGTAACCTTTTTTTTTTTTTTTTTTTTGCTGTCTGTTATTTTGATGGACAGGGTCGTCACTTTTCCCTTATGCCTTATTTCTATCCGTCATTTTCAATTTTCCTTTTCTGATTGCAATTAAACATAATCTAAATGACAGTATTCATATAGTTACACAGCTTCATCACCAATAACCTCTCATGTGAAGACCAGTCTTACATTTATGCACACACTACTGAGCGGGTACTCTCGCCTTTTATGCACTGACCGTGTCACACTCTCCACGCACTGACAGCTCCTAAACTCACTGTCAGTGCGTGGAGAGTGTGATACAGTCAGCTCACAGAGTGATTATGGCTATGAAGGTTTTCTATTTTTTTCTTTTTTTTTTTTTAACACAGGCTAATGACCCCCACGATGTATTAAGAGCGCAAAACAGAGAGGGTTTACTTTACGCGTGCGTCTGCATCAGTATGATGGCACACTGCATTGTCCCTGTTTTTCCAGTCCATCATAATGACAGACAGCTTCCAAATCTTTATGTTTTTCATCAAAAAATTCAGTCAATGATGGAAAATATTCCGTTTATACAACCCCTGTTTCTCGCTACAATGACCGTAGCCCTCCGTGAGTAATGCTGTGCCTTTTTTGCACCTTCTTTTCAAATGTACTAAATTTAGACGCAAAAACACCAAGCGCAATCAGTTGCGGGTTTGATAAATCACACTGCGGGTGCTAAATGATCACATTTGCATCTCCTCCTCCTGTATTTTGTGCGTTCTGATCATCTGCATATATTCTGCATATTCATGAAGGCAAACACGCTAAATGGACAGCGTGTGCTATTTTGCTCATTTGACAGGCGCAATCCTCGGTGCACCCTGTTAGTAGATCAGCTTTGCGCACGCTATCAAGTTTGCATGTGTTTTAATACACGCAAACCTTTAGTAGATCTGGCCCTTAATCTAGCGGGAAGAGACTTAATGATAACACTGGGGATATGAATTTGTCAAAAGTAGAGGGTCTTAAGATATTAACTAAAACAGTAGTCAATGAAATGGTAAATGTTAATTGTCTCCCATTTATGTTTGCATATCAATGGAGTTTTGACCACACAGAAACAAGCAGCGCTTTAATTGAAGGGGGAGAGGCACTCATGACAGCTCCTAATGTTACGTATCAGGCATTTCTGGTATTTCACATACACACGTGGACGAAATTGTTGGTACCCATCTGTTAAAGAAAGAAAAACCCACAATGATAACTGAAATAACCTGAAACTGACAAAAGTAATAATAAATAAAAAAAATACTGAAAATGAACTAATTAAAATCAGACATTGTTTTGAATTGTGGTTCAACAGAATAATTTAAAAAACAAAATAATGAAACTGGCCTGGACAAAAATGATGGTACCCTTAGCCTTATATTTTGTTCCACAACCTTTTGATGCAATCACTGCAATCAGGCGATTTCTGTAACTCTCAATGAGACTTCTGCACCTGTCCACAGGTATTTTGGCCCACTCATCATGAGCAAACTGCTCCAGCTGTCTCAGGTTTGAAGGGTGTCTTCTCCAGACTGCATGTTTCAGCGCTTACACTAATGTTCAACAGGATTTAGATCAGGGCTCATAGAAGGCCACTTCAGAATAGTCCAATGTTTTGTTCTGAGCCATTCTTGGGTGTTTTTAGCTGTGTGTTTTGGGTCATTATCTTGTTGACCTTCGGCTTAGACCAAGCTTTCTGACACTGGGCAGCACATTTGGCTCCAGAATGCCTTGATAGTCTTGAGATTTCATTACTCTGCACAGACTCAAGACACCCTGTGCCAGATGCAGCAAAGCAGCCCCAGAACATAACTGAGCCTCCTCCATGTTTCACAGTAGGTACAGTGCTCTTTTCTTTGAATATTTCATTTTTGTGTCTGTGAACATAGAGCTGATGTGACTTGCCAAAAAGCTCCTGTTTTGTCTCATCTGTCCAAAGGACATTCTCCTAGAAGCTTTGTGGCTTGTCTATATGCATTTGGTCAAATTCCAGTCTCACTTTTTTTATGATTTTCTTTCAACAGTGGTGTCCTCCTCGGCCGTTTTCCATCAGGTCCACTTTGGCTCAAACAGTGACAGATGGTGTGATCTGATACTGATGTACATTGACCTTGGAGTTCACCTTTAATCTCTTTGGAAGTTGTTCTGGGCTCTTTGCTTTTCATTTGTATTATCCATCTCTTCAATTTGTCATCGATTTCCCTCTTGCAGCCACGTCCAGTGAGGTTGGCTACAGTCCCATGGACCTTAAACTTCTGAATAATATGTGCAACTGTAGTCACAGTAGGGATGGAACGGAATGAAAATTTCATATCACGGTTATTGTGACCAAAATTATCATGGTTATCATTATTATCGCAGTATTGTTGCAGTGTGCTCAAAATGTTCAAAAAGTACTTTTACACACACTTGAAATCATTTAACCCCTTTAATATTACAATTATAACAAGTCTTTTTGTCTTTTTTGTCAATAAATGTGTCATGCAAAGTCCTTTGAGTAAAATTTTTCACCCTTTTTTCATTAGAAATAAAAGTAAACAATTCTGACAAGTATTTGTCATTATTATGTTATCAATGCTTAAAAAAGTGTGTAATTACAAGAAAAGAAAAAACAGATTTGAACTTTAAACAGAATTCTCTACATAAACAATTGTAAATGAACATGTTCAAAGTTTTGAGATGACCAAAAATAAACTTAACCTATTTTACATACATTTTTGTTTGCCTACAGCATTAGTGTCCATGTTACAGCTGCCTATCTTGGCCAGGACACTCTTGAAAAAGAGATTTTTAATCCCAACGAGTTTATTTTCCTGGTTTAATAAAGGTTAAATAAAAAAAAAAACAGCTTGTTATATTAGAACATGTCCAGGCGTTTGCTTACTGACGATAGTCCCTGGGGTAATTCCTGTCCAGTTAGCCCCCATCATGACTCTCCTATGGTCCCCCCTATCCCTGGAAGATCTCCACATTTCCTCCTCTAATATTTCCAAATTATGATTGATGAAATCCATAAAACACGAACTATGATGGAAAAAGATGATCAATCAGGAAATACGGCAAAAAAAAAAAAAAAAAAAAAATTCGAATAAACGGCAAAAGAACGGCAAGAACACTCTCCAGAATGATATTAATGCTATTATTTACAACATTTATACATTATTTATACAGAAAATACTGATAAACCACCTAAAACTCACTCAGGTATAGCTCTCTGAATCTTTTCACTCTCACCCTCTCCGGCTCAGTCAGCTCACTTACTCGAGGAGTTACAGCAGTTTTAATCACGCACATCTTTTTCTTCCACCGGCAACAGCTTCATGTGTTTTAGACAGGGTGACCGTCTGCAATCAGTTTCCCCTCGGCATCGTTGTAAAATCCAAAACTCGACCAGACTTTGTCCATTTCGAAGGGGAAACACGTCCATGGAGTGTCTGTGCAGGCACCAACCGCTTTTTAGAGGCCAAACATTGCAAACTGCGCATGCGCGCCTACATCTGTGAGGGACCATGGCTGCTTTGCTGAGGAGCAGACACACAGTTCCGGCTTTTCCAGGCAATGAGCAGCGTCACCACAAGCTATTGACACAGTGTAGTAATCAAACACGGTTTACCTGTAATTAACACAGGACATGGTAATACTAACCGTCAGAAATTTTACCGTGGTTTACCATTTTACCGGTAACCGTTACATCCTTAAGTCCCAGGAACATCAACCTGCTTGGAGATGGTCTTATAGCCTTTACCTTTAACATGCTTGTCTATAATTTTCTTTCTCATCTCCTTAGACAACTCTCTGCTTAGCTTTCTGTGGTCCATGTTCAGTGTGGTACACACCACAATACCAAACAGCACAGTGACTACTTTTCAGTCTTTAAATAGACAGACTGACTGATTACAAGTTTGAAGACACCTGTGATGCTAATTACAGGACACACCTTAGTTTAACATGTCCCTACGGTCAAATCATTTTCAATCTTTTCTAGGGGTACCATCATTTTTGTCCAGGTCAGTTTCATTATTTTGTTTTTTAAAACGACTCTGTTGAACCTCAATTCAAAAGCAATGTCTGTTTTCATTAGTTAATTTTCAGTAAATTTTTATTTGTTATTGCTTCTGTCAGTTTCAAGTTGTTTCAGTGACCATTGTGGGCTTTTTCTTTCTTTAATGGAAGGGTACCAACAATTTCATCCATGTTGTATATCTGAGGTAGTGACGTCATATGAAACTGACTGGTACTAGAGCAAATCAGCTGATGACTTTGACATACTGGCTGTTGGTAAAATTTATTGGGATGCAGATAAATCTGCGGCAGCTATAAGCCTGCCAAAAGACTTGACAATGCTATTTTATGTTTCTAATTCAGTCTCACATGTAGCATCAGCAAACAGCTGCAGATGGAATGACATAGGACCATTTGTTGATAACTGATTCCAGGTGACTGACTGGACAAACACTTCTACTGAAGGTGTCCAATACTGTACACGATTAATGTCGTGTAAAAAGTGTTTTTCTGCTGATGTACACAGCACACGCACAATTTTGTTTTTGATGAAAATGACCTAATCCGCATGTTTTCTATGTTTGTCTGTTGAGGAAGCAATTGCACCATTTATTAAACCAAGTCTCTGACAAAATTGTGGGCCAGAGGTATGTATGATGTGGGCTATCTTATTATACCAGAGGATAAACAACTACTGCCACAACGTATTCAAGTCATACAAAAGGTCCCTAAACATATAACTAAAAAAGAAGTGATGTCATTTTTAGGAATGTGTCCCTATTACTGTGTGTTTATTCCTGACTACTCTGTTATAGCAGCACCATCACAATGCAACAGATCAGAGGGAGTAGGAGAGTTTGAACAGATGAGTTTTGACTCTAGTTTTAGGCCCCGTTTACACAACAACGTTGTTACCAGAAACTGAAAGGTTTTACCTTTGCATTTTCAAAAACACTCTGCATTCACATGGGGAGACGAGAACGACTGAAAATGCTGTAGCATGCATGCCAGGCCAGTAGCTGGCGATCTTGGTTTGTAGTGAAACAGTGGTGTTACAACATGCATACGCTTCCCTTTGAAGACAAACTTTTCATAAATAACAACGGCGAGTGGACGTACAAAGACGTAGGAGTTTCTTGTCTGGATAACAAATGTGTCTGGATGTTTTTTTGTGAATAACAAACCGAGCACAGTAAGCAGCACATATGTTGCTTGGTAGACGACCAAAGTTATTGTTGTTGCTGTTGTTGCATTTCCTGGGATGCGCGTGCAACTTTCATCTGAAAAAGTACTGCGCATACACGGCGCATCAGTGTCTCCAGGGGAAATGCTAATTCCTGTTGACATGGCTATGGCTACAAAAACGTTTTCAAAACTTTTTACTCTGAACCCTGGTTTCAAAAGTTTGCGGATTCAGACTCTGGGCACCATTCTCCTGTAAACGGAAGGTGAAAACGCGTAACCAGTGTTGTAGAGGTCAGAGGGAAGTGAGTTCCTGAATGCTCAACCTCCCATGCTGAAGAGGTGAGCAGAGGGGACAGAGAGATGGACAGGGGAAGAGGGTCAGAGGGTACGAGCAGGTACAGAAATGTGAATGAGGTCAGAAAGGTATGGAGGGGCGAGGTTGTGAATGGTTCTGTATGTGTGGAGTAGGATTTTGTAGTGAATGCTGTATGTGATGGGGAGCCAGTGGAGATGTTGCAGGATGGGTGTGATGTGATGAGTGGATGGTGTCCTTGAAATGATGCGAGCTGCTGAGTTCTGGACCAGTTGAAGTTTATGGAAGATTTTTTATGACATCTGTTCTCTTACAACATCATGGAGACAAACTAAGACCTGTTGCTTATTTTTCAGCCAAGCTTGATCCTGTAGTAGCAGGTCTCCCTAAATGTTTATGTGCAGTTGCAGCTGCAGAGAAAGCAGTGGTTGCATCAGGCGACATAGTGGGTTATTCAAATCTCACAATTCTTGTGCCACGTTCTGTCTCTATGATTCTCCTAGAGCAGAAAACTTAACACTTATCCACAGCAAGATGGTTATGGTATAATGCTATTCTGTTAGGAATGCCCAGGCGTCCACTAGCTTCGAGTGCTTTGTCCCCCCGCCCCTCTCTCTCTCTCTCTCTCCCTCCCGCGTGGTAATGTGACAATTATGACCAATTACAAACTCACCCCCTTTTGGCACATCTTTGTTTGAGTGGGGTTTTTTTTTTTCAAAATCCTTTGGTCCCCTGAAAAATTTCATAAAAGTACATTTTTATGATTAGATGCTACTTTAATAGAAACACGCAGAAACGCTATTGCTGCAAACAGTGACTGAGACAGAGGGCTCTAATTTCGTAGGCCAGGCACACCCTGTTGGCGCGGCACCTGCCCTGCGCCACGCCAACAGGGTGTGTCCAGGGCAAGTTTCGTGCACAGCGCAGTCCGGCGCAGAGAGGGAGGAGAGGAGGCGTGAGTGGGTTTAACACAGCCATGTGTAATGTTCACCAATCAAATGACCTCCTCTCCTCGCCTTTAAATGCGCTGCGGGAGAGGCGCCGTGACCGCTGTCACTTTTACAGCAACTGGGAGAGCGCAGGGGCCACCGGGCTGCGCATTGGAGGCCACGATGCGCGTCACAGTGTGGACCACCTCGCGGGACAGATGTAATCTGTTCCTGTCTCATAAATAGGAGTACAAAATTAAGTCATAATTACATTTAAACACAGCAGCAGGCTAATCCATTCATCATGCTTGTGATCCACCTGCATTCCTGGTCTGTCATCGCCAGATAGCAGAACCTTTGGTGAAATACTCTCTCCTGATATCTCCTCCTCATCCTCCTTGCAATAATGTACTCCATCTTTTTAGATCACGTTAAGAATAAAGATGAAAACAGAGAAATATAGGCAATCACAGGTAAATCCTTAAGACACCGAGTGACTTTCATTTACTCAGCGAGCGTCTCTCTCTTTTTCTTTTCTTTTGAATTTCATAGATGAGAGAAGTTGGGGCAGTAGTTGTCACTGCCCCAAGCTGAGGGGCAGTAGTTGTCACTGCCCCAAGCTGAATCTGTCGACACCTTCCCCTACTACGCTGCCGCACCCGTCTCGGCGCAGCTGGTCTACCAAATTGCCAAATTGGCTGAGCACGGCGGTGCGCCGAACGAAATTACCACTGCGCAGGGTGCGCCAAGCTGCGCCACACTGAGTTGCGCCAGGAAATTAGGGCCCAGAGAGTAAATAGTTCAGAGGTCATCATGGAATTTCCCCCTGTGGGACTAATAAAGGATATCTTATCTTATCTTATCTTATCATACAGTCAGAATTCAACAGATCACAGAGCCAGCTTTACCCTAAAACCTGTTCCTAGGTCCAGATATGGTGGTTGCAGAAACTGAAAGTGAACACCCTTTGAGAAATAGATCACATTTCTGGGATGTAATAGTCCAGCTTTCAGATATCATCATACCATTGTGTGGATAACGAAAAATTATAGAGGGGGAAATGTTGCACTAATAATCAAAGTAGAGGACGTTATAATAGTTGTGTCTTATTACCTAATGATAAAGAGAAAATAAATGTTAACTGCAATGTAAAAGATAAAGAATAAGCAGACAGAATTTCCTGAGAGATTATTCTTAAACCTTAGTTATGGCATGATCTAATAGAATTATTTCACTTTCCTTTACATACAAGTACTCCATGAGTACAAACTGTTCAAATGTCATGACTTAAAGTGGGGGTATTATACTTTTTTCAAGGCTTTACACTATTGATCATCAACTGGAGGCCCGGGGGCCAAGTCAGGCCCCCCAGAGCTTCCTGTCTGGCCCTGGTAGACAGTTAGAAAAAGAAAAGAGGAAGTGGTTATTATTATACATTCTTTTTTATTTTTGACTGAGCTAATCACCAGCTGTAATATGTAACTTATAATGAAAGTCTGAATCAAAGCCTTATGGTTAGTATTTATACACAACAACGGGCCGATGTGGGGGGGGGGGCTGTGTTGGGTCTGCATACCCCTCAAAAATAGGTAGTTGCACCACTGACTTTACCCCAATTGACATCTGGTCAGGAGCTCTGTGAAGTCCTTTTTTTCCCCTTTTTCACAAAGCCAGAGGCTTGCTTGAGGTATATAGAGGAGTGACACATTTATTCAGGGGGGCAATACTATGAACCGCTTTCTGCCATGTGCTTCTCTGTATTGTCTCCTTCTCATGAGAATTAAACTTGGTGCATTGCTACCTTTCCAGTCTTGTTTTTTTGACTCTCCATAGGCAGATCAACATTTCTGCAACAGTTTTATAATTTATATTTGACAGATTAATTCCTTTTACCAAGGAAATGATAAAAACAATAAATTCACTTCAGCTGTTAAAATTTTTTAAAAGCAATTTAAACTCAAAGGGACACTCCAACATTTTTGATGTTTTTGTGTCTTACCTCAGTCCCCAGTCCATGACAAGCAGGTAGACACCAATTTTTGACTGTGCGTCCAGTAACGAGAAAGAGACAGATTGCCAACTGCTAGCTTAGCTTAGCAAAAATGCCGGGCGTATATGGGTAGTGTTTCAGCCTGCCTCTGTCTACAGACATCAGATAGACTCTAGACAGTCCTGTGTGCTTGTTGTATTTTTTATTGACTGTGTGATGTTACATTATCTATTTTAGACAAAGAGCAGCATTTTATTCAATTTTTGAAAGAAATACTTACGAAACTAAACCGCAAGGTGCATGCGCAAACCACCACAGAAGTGCTTCTCAGCATGTCAACAAACCAAAGCCTCTGTTTACCAGTAGAAGAAGATTGCTACAAAGGATTATGGCCAGCTTTATGACAGAGTACGAGGATGATTTCTTCGGGACTGGCGTAGATTAAACCTTACCTATTTGAACCAGAATACATGGAGGAGGAAAGGAGGAACTACATGTTTTGAAAGCTGAGGGTGCACAAAGAGAAGCTGAGGCAGTGGAACAGCCTGGGGCTGAGGGGAGAGTCCTGACCGGCATGGACTTGTGGTGTATATGTGGGCTAGCCTTGGGGCTAGCCTTTTTAAAAATTCAATATAAAAAAATTCAACATAAAAATATTAGGCTTAAAAACATTAAGCTACAAAAAAATTCAACATAAAAAAATTCAGTGTAGAATAAGACAAGGACAACATCCAGGTAACTACAGAGAAGCAATCAACCCCTGTCTAAATCAGAGCTGTCTTTCCATGGCTCTGGTCTAAATCATCCAATGTCCAGCCAATCAAGTTTTGCTCCACTGGTCATGTGACACCACTGACCCTAACGATGGAGCTTTGGTAATTGTGTTAACTTTTTCTGCCATTTGTGTTCATGAAATTCAGCAATAGACATTTCCCGACACACCCGCTCATGAACCAGATTTGTTGAACAATATCTACACTGAAATTTTAAAGAAGCAATATGTTAAGATCCTGTTTTCCTGCTCTCTAGTGGCCACTGTAGACGCTGAGTGTGACTTCACTGTTGTAAAACAGAGCGTCTCACACCAACATGCATTTGTTGGCATACAGAGGGAGGGAGAGCCAACAGGATGTCCCAAAAGACAAATAAACCATGTGGACTGATAAGGTACAGCATTATCATGTTTCTTGTCAAATATATAATTTTTCATACGCCAACCGTCAGTTATTAGCGAAGCGTTTGCATGTGTATTCTGTAACTTTGACCATAGCTCGTAGGCTGTGCCTAAAGGCTTCTCTGGAGGGACTCATTTATCACTCGCTGGTAGAGAAAAATTAACATGTTACAAACTTACTGAGCTAATTTGAGGCCCCCTGACACATGACAGTGGTAGGATGACTTTACGCTCCTGGTAAAAGCTGCTAAATATGAGTCAAAGGAGACGCTGATAACGACGGAGCAGAGCGACCCCTTAGCAAAAAAGTAGTTTATTCAAGTAAACTACTAGTATACTTATTTTATACTAAAACTGAGGTAGTATACTTGAAGTTTACTTTTTATATACTATATTTTATATACTTAAGAATGGTAAAGTGAAGCATACTTGGCTCATACTGAAAAATATAAAGAAAAGTCTAAGACTAACTACATTAATACTAAAGCTGTGTTCACACCAAACGCAACTTTGCAACCACTCTCCACGTAAAGTCAATGTACAGCCGTGATGGGGTGGGGTTAACCCTCCCACGACGCAACGACCGCGATCAAGGCAAACTGTTCGCTAGTTGCTTAGTCGCCGAAGTTAAAAAAGCTGATCTTTCCGGGCAATATTGTGTGTGGCTGTGCGGCAACAGCCAATCAGTGTTGTGTGGGTGTGTGACAGTATCCGTGACAGAGTTTTTATTCCGGTTCACAGAGAAACAATCGGGTCATTCCACCGAATGTGTGCCATTTCCATGCTGCAAGTCAACCAAATTAAATTACTTTTAATTATTTCTCAAAACTAAATCTAGCAACAAACATATTTAACTATCTAAAATGAACATTGGTCAATCTTAAGTGGCTTCATTTAATATTTATACAGGTTTTAGGACAAAGATGGTTGCATTCTTTTCAGTCCTGTTACCAAAACTCATGTTACTTTTGAAAAGCATGTTCAGAAGCATGTTAACTATTTCCTTCATTTTCCCCTCAACAAAATGTCTCTTTCAATGGAATGGTTGGTTATATGTTCAAATAATTATTGTTTGTTACTGAAAAAATGATACTTTTGAATAAAAGTTGTATTTTTCTATAACCTCCAAAGCCATATTTATCATTTCAAGGAGACCCAAAGCTCAATTTAAATAAATTTATTACCATATAATCTATTAAACAATTGGATAAATGATAGACAAAACATAATTGAAAAAGTTGTTTATCTTTTTTATTTTCTTTAGAAAAATGATTACGTAACAGGAATGAGCAAGGGGTAACAGGAATGAACAATGAACAACAAAAAGATGTGCCATGTGTGCATGCGTGTGTGGATGTGAATGTGCATGTGTGAACGTGTGATTTTTGAGTTAAAAAAAACTTGTGTTGTGACCGTTGCAAACCGTGATGTCGCTCTCAGGCTAAAAACAGTTGGAGACCTCTGCTCTACAGAGAAGCACCTCTTCATCTGTCTTGTTGCTCATCAGGGGAATGAAATGATCAGTCTGACATATATTTGACATATATTTGTAACTTTAGTTCTGACAGGAAAGCGGCCCAGGTGTGTAAACTCACTAACTGTTGAGTGAAAAAGACACAGTTGGAATAATGTTAGCTAATACATCCTATTATATGATATATGATATGATCGCCATAAAACTCAAACGGACGTGACGTCACTGAGCAACGGCGACCAAAATGAGGTATTTATGGACACGCGACGCGACTTCAGTGGGCGACATGATTATGGTCACAGAGTCGCATTCGGTGTGAACACAGGTTAAAACTTACACTTATACTTAAACACTAAAACTTGTACTTTAGTATACTTTTTCCTTCTTTCTTGCATTATGTACTAAAACTTGGTATATCTCGATCCAGGTGCAGAATAAGGTCAAGCCATTGTGCTTCCATTTAATTGAGCAGAATAAAAATGTTTTTCTCTACACACATTTGCTTTGAGGTATTACCCCTGTTGTAAACTTGCATGTTCAAGATCATATAGTGCTGGAGTTTAAAAGTTTACAGTAAATAGTACGTGTGCTTAATTGCATAATCTTTATGTACCTTAAAAACATAAACCGAGAAACATTTGACTTAACTTTATTGATCAAGTTTTAGTCCCTTTCATAAGGGTTTGGCAGTGGTGTTATGTACACAGCGTCATCTGTTTCAACAAGAATACATTTTGTTTAAATCATATCAGGTCAGACAGCATTAACAGTTTGTTTTTTGAACCTCATATATGAAAGTACTTTCTACATTGATCTGTGAATCTTTACATACAGACCTGTCTGATTTAGTAAAACACAACATAGTTTGGCACATGGACAAAAAGCAGAAATTTGATGTGAACATGTTTGTTTAAAAATAACCAAGTCATTAATAAAACAAAATGTACCATTTTTCAAGCATACAGCACTGTTGTATCTCTTCTTCAGTCTGTCACAGTTTTGGCTGTGATACAGAACTTTTTTTTAATCTGTGCATGAAGAGGAAATACAAGAAAGTAGAACTTACAAGTATACTTAAAGTATAACAAGTAAACTAGTAAAATAGTAAAAAAAAAAAAAAAAAAAGGTTTTTTTTAGTTCATAAAAGTGTAAAAAAAGTATACTTCAATAAACTAAAAGTGGACTAGAAGTATATAACTAGTATACTAGTAGTATATAGATAAGTGTACTTGAATACTTGAAAGTGTACTTTTGTAAACTTAAAATGACCTTTTAAAGTATACTTTTATAAACTTAAAAATATTCCAATTTAGTCTGAGAAAGTATTAAATTAGTATACTTTCTAGTACACGACAAGTACATGGTCCGTAGTATAATTGTTATACTTATACTCAAGCATATTTAATAAAATGAACTTCAAGTATACTACTTTTTGCAAAGGGAAACGTCACAGCTGTTTCTATCATCTGTAGAGATACACATAATGAATAAACCATCAGCTGTAAAGATTTATAATATCTATGTTGGTAATCATATGACCAAAAAAAGTTATCAAGCAACATAACATCTGTTAATTTGTGTTAGATATAGGACTCAGCCTCCAACTCAGACACCTGAGAAGTTAGAGGATCAGGAGAGTCGTGGAGGTCTGAGGAGAATAATCAGGGGAGGAGACGTGTGAGCTCTGAAGGAGCAGCAGTGTTTTCATCAGAGAGAGAGATTCAACTAACCAGAGGAGACCTTTTTCTTTGTTTCTGAAATGATGTACAGTACTCACAGATTTAGTGTTGTGTAACTCATTTTTATTAACATTATTAAAGTTACTTTCACATATTTCAAGGTTAAAGTGTCTGTTATTGTGAAGAATAAAATTATTTGTCCACAAAAAGCAATTCAAATCTTCTTGTGCAAGTTGGTGTAGGACACTGAATATCAAAAGTAATTAGAAAATAGGATAAACTGTCAGGATACGTAAAATAAAAAAAACTAACAAAAAACAAGGACAAGAACCTAAATGCAGATTAACACAAAAAGGTTTTATTATAAACTAAAAAAGGGATCTAAAAACAAAAAGACAAATTCTTTTTCAAATGGGCTAATACAAAAAAATGCCTGAAAGGCAACAGAGAAAAAACTTTGCACGTATACATTCAATCTTAAGTTATAGAAGCATATAGAAATGTCTTCATTCAGTGTAAATATGACGGATATCAGACATGATTGAGGAATATTCTCATGTGTCAATACATTGTTCGCTAATGTGCAAAATAAAACTGCCAATAATTACCCTCTGACTTTCTGTAATATACATAGAAAAATCCTGAGTGGAAATAAGAGAACTGACAGCACGTTTCTGGGTTCATTGGAAGGCCTGGTCTACTTTGAATCCTCATAAGAACAACGGCTTCCTGAAGGTCTTAGATGTAATCATACTCTTTTGTCTCGTTTAAAGGTGGACATACTCCAGCTCTGGGATTTTTTGACTGTAGTACCATTGATGCCTTGAAAGAGAAAAGCAGTTTTAATTACACTTGATACTTTCACATCTGTTTGGTTTGTTAGTTGTCACAATCTGAAGGCCAGCTAATGAAGCAAATACTAAAATACTGTGAAAAGTACAGAAACTTTGGTCATGTTTTACTCAAGAAAAAGTAGCTCTGTATGACTCCTTCAATAGAATGAGTAATTTCTCCAAATAAAATGTAGTCAAAGTACCAAGAAATTTGAAGACACTTTCTGGTACATAAAGATTAGATATATTGCAATGAGTAAATCGGTTATGTCACTACAGAAGAGTAAAATTAAAAATAAATTCACCCAAACAAGATAACTGAGAGGCACTTTGTTCTCTCAGAAATGAAATGTACAGCAGTTATCAGTAAAAATATGCTTTGTTCACTATTTGAGTCATTTCACTATTTTTGCTTTAACAAACTGCATTTGACCGAATTATTATTGAATACAAAATATCATCTTCACACAGAAATAAGAGTAATAACACTGTTTTTTTTTTTTTTTTTTAAATATTTGAATAGAACAAGCACACAAAGGCTAATTAATGACAGCAGTTAGTGAAACTGTGATCAGTAACTTTCATCCCTGCAGACATTTCAAAAAGCATGCCTGTGGTTGTCTGACCCAGTAGTGGTGTTGGGCTTGTTTCTTATCAGGAGTTTATGCTGATTACCCTGAGCTGATATCTGAAATAAATACTAAAGTTAGTGCTGAAGTGAACTGTACAGAATATCTAATCAGCTGATCATCTGTTGAAGTTTTCTATATCATCAGCTGCAATATTACAGAGTAAGGGGACATGAGCTAACTTCAGACCATCTGATTGTTGGTCGACAGCCTCTGAAGAGTTCAACAGTCTGCATCATCGCTATATTACTTATGACAATATTATTAGATTCTAAATCTAATCAAATCTAACTCATAACATTATGTGTGGCTAATACACACAAGTGACAGCAACTGTGTAGCTAATGTTTGGCTTTTTGATCAAAAGTAAAACGACAGAATGAAACCTCAGCAGCTCGAATGAAATAAAAGTTTAAAGACTATTTACTCACCCTCTGACAGCATCAGATCCAGCTCAGAGTCTGATTTCAGCCTCTTGTATCCCAAAGTTCTCGCCAGCACGTCAAAGCCCGCCCAATCTTTACTCTGGTCCGGCTTCTTCCTCGGTTTTTCCTCCTCTTTCTTTTCTGATCCTCATCTGCCACAGTCCTCTTTAGTTTCATAGCGTCAGCTTTCATGAAACCTGGCACAAGCACAGGTGAACTGCCATTCATGTTGGATATTTGTTTATTTGTTGAACTCAGCTTCATGCGGTAAAGCAGTTTGTAAACACACTCATCGAAGCTTTATCGCTCCTGTTGGTTGACATCATTAATCGTCTGTTGTTATGATGTCACATGACCAATGGAGAAAAACTTGATTGGCTAGACATTGGACGACTGAGAAAGGGATCGATTGCTTCTCCTTGGTTACCCGGTTGTCGTCTCTGTCTATTTTACACAGAATTTTTTTATGTTGATTTTTTTGCAGCTGAGTTTTTTGATGTCGAATTTTTTTAAGCCAAATTTTTTTACGTTGATTTTTTTTTTTTTTTTTTTTTACAAATTTCTTTATGTTGATCTTTTTAAATTGAATTTTAAAAACAGAATATTTTGAGACATCACATTATTTTACACTGAATTTATTTTATCACTGAGAAAAAAAATAAGTGGCAGTAATAAATATGCATGCAAGAAATTCAGTGGTTCTGAAATTCAAAGTCTGATTTTGATGCTATAAACAAAAAATCATCTTTAGCAATTAAAATTAAAATTCAGATGGCCCACATATATTTCCATACCTGAGTGGTTAATTAGCAAGCGTCCTTTTAGTGACACAATAACGCTTTAAAATTCAAAGTAGGGCAATTTTAGATGCACTTAATGTAGCAAAAAGAAAAGTTAAAATCTCATATGTATGTGTTCAACACAGACCTTATCCAAAAAATCCATTTTAGAATTCTGTAAACTTTGGGACAAGTAGAAGCAACTAAAATATCTCCAATGTATAATGTCTTGTTTGACCTGTTGTTTGAGAATTTAGTCTTAATTGAAATACTTGATCAAGTTGGTCCTCATGGCTGTGGCTATAGAGCAATTACTTGCTGCTCTGTTGCGTCCTTGGCTGTTTTTGTAGTCCTTGTTAGCAGTTAGTTAGCAACCATTGTTTTAAAAACACAACGGCTTAAGATTCAAAAGCAGACAACATCAGATGCATTTTATTATTTCCCAACACTGAAGAAAGAATTGGATGAAGCCATGTGGCTTCAGTCATTTTATTAATGGAGGATTTAACACATTATTGAGGTTAATCTGTGGAGGCAGGCATACTGTACATGCCTTTCAACTGAACTTATGATCAACCTACTCACACACAGAGAGGCTGTTTAGTCCATCTACTGCACACATGCTTGTAGTCATGTCCATCATGTCAGTAATTTCTAAAACCAGAAATCCTCAAACAAAAAAAAAAAAAAGAAAAAAATGAAAATGAGTGCAATGTTGAAAAAAAACCTCTGCTGTACAGTGAGGGCCTTTAGATAAATTATACATCTAGACTGAAGCCGTTGAACCAGGCTGTAAATATGTTTATTTCAGCAGTAAAAACTGACTGTTTCCTGCATACAGTCATGGAGCCTCTAGGGTTGTAGCTTAAAGCAAACAAAAGTTTTTGGCACTTCCACACTGGCTTCATTATTCAGCTCTGGAGGTCACTGCTTGGTTTCAAATAGGGCTGAAACGATTCTTTGGATAATCCGGATAATTCGATTACAAAATATCCTCAGGGCAAATTATGTGCCTGGAGGCCTTGTTTATATCCGGACCACTATACAGCGCACAGTGTTTGACACAGATGGATTATGCTGTGTGTGAATGACGCTGCCGTAAAAACTATTTTTGTACTGTTTTTGTCCCCTTTGTTTTGAAATTTAACTGCCAGAGACTCTGAATGTCCATCGAGTCTTAAGCCAATACTGGTAACTTTAATTGCCATCTCGATTACAAGTTTTTACACTTTGAATCACTGTGCGGGCTTGCTGCCTTCAGCCCCCGCACTGTTGTTTACCATAGCAACGGTACGACATCTACCGCACACATGAGGACTGTCCACTGCGAAGGCTGTTTAACACTTTCTCACACAAAAAGAGAGGTTACTAACCTTAGAGAGGACATCCAGAGGCTTTCCAAGGAGCTACAGAGGAAGGACACCATGCTGTCGAGCTACATCGACATGGCTGCATGAGGCTACTGGATATCCACACCAAAATCTCAGATACCTTGCTGTGGGATCCTGTGCGCCCACGTCCGTCCTCCTGTTCAACACCTAATTGCCGGGATTTCTGGATGGAGGTCGTGATTTGAGGAGACAAAAACAGGAGGAAACAATCTCTTTCTCCCCCGCCGCTCCTCCTCAGCAACCATTACACGGCACTGCAGGATGATGCCCGGAGAGATCTGAGTGAAGCTGGACTAAACACCGACACTGCGGGCTGCCCTCCTGGGACTACACACCGCGCCTTGGATTCAGCTGACACTGCTGCTGCCTCTGCGCCACCGGCCACTGCTGCTGTCACCACCTCCGCAGCGGCAGCTACACATACCGGTGTCCCTTCTCCACCTCCCGCTGCCGCTTCCACTCCATCTCCTGTGATGTCATCGCCATCTGACGCTCCAGCTGCTGTCTCCTCTGCACCCGCCTATCATGCTGCTGCTGACTGGAGGGCAGTGCGGTCTACCGAGGGACAGCGGAGCAACCAGCAGGAGAGGCTCGCCTCCTCCCACCGCCGCAGGCTGCTCAGGGAGGCCGTCAACAGACGCTCCGGTGGGCTCCCTCACCCGGAGTTACCACGGGAGGGATTGTCCACCGCACAGCTTCCACTGGCCCGGACTTCTCACCTCCCCTGGATAACTGGTACAACATTAGGGACGAACACGAGTTTCCGCCACTCCCAGTTGTCCCCCACTCAATTTTAGCTCGCCCAGCATGGCGCCATAGGAGCATGCAGAAGGAGAAGAGCCCCTCACTGTCCGTTAAAAACAAAGTCCACACTGGGGAAACGGCCGCATGCCCGCCTCCTCTGCGTCAGATGGCTCCACCATCAACCCTCATTATCAGAGACTCCATAATAAGAAACGTGCACATGAGGGGGGCGGTCACACTGTCGTTCTCGGGTGCCACCGTCATGGACATCACCGAGAAAATCCCCAACATCAGGAAATCGCATCCGGAGGTCACCAGAATCATCATCCACGCAGATACTAATGATATTCCCAAACAGCAGTCTGAACTTTAAAACAGGATTCCCTCCACCTCTTTAAGGTCCTTAATCAGTCCCATCTGAGTGTTTTCATTTCTTGCCCCACCCCCACCTGTGATCAAGGTGTGGGTCGCTTCAGCAGGCTGCTGAGCCTGAACACCTGGCTCTCCTCTGTCTTTGGCTCCTATAATGTGGGCTTCATAAACAATTTTGACGCTTTCTGGCAGAAGAGAAATCTCTTTGGAGCTGACAGGCTTCACCTGAACAGCTCTGGATGCCGTCTGCTGTCATCCAACCTGGCATACGGCATCCAGCATGCGCGCTCGTCAGCCCCATCTCACCGCTATGAGCCCACACCCACTGACAGGTCCTGCAGAGACTGATGTCCCCCAAGTCCCAGTCCATCTCATTTTAGTTACTCTTTTAACAGCAAAATACATCCTACCGGACTTGGACCCTCCGATTGTCAAAACTCAACTATCTCTGTCATAATTACCCCCAGAGAGCACTACCGTTCACATCCATCCTCAGGCGCATACTTAACCTCAAACCCATAATCACACACATAACCCCATCTGATCCCCCCCAGACACCACAGACTACTCTCAATATGGCCCTTTTAAATGTTAGATCTCTTTTAAACAAGACTTTTCTTATTAACGACCTGATTTTAGATAATAAAATTGATTTTATGTTTTTAACAGAAGCTTGGCTCAGCACTGATGCACAAGCCTCTCTTACTGAAGCCTCTCCCCCCAACTACCAATTTTCTTATTCTTTTAGGCAAGGGAAAAGAGGAGGGGGGGCAGCCACAATTCTTTTAGCACATAATGGTTTTAAAGAGATTTTATCTCCCATTCTATGTGTGACCATCTACAGACCACTCAAATGTTGCGCCTCTTTTATTAATGAATTCTCCGAATTGCTCTCTTTTATCCATTCCAAATATGACAGAGTTCTTATTTTAGGTGATTTTAATCTGCATATTACTAATCAATCAGACTCTTTTAGCTCCGAATTTTTTATCCTTCTTAATTGTATGAATTTTATCCAACATGTAACACATCCCACCCATAACAGAGGCCACATCTTAGATTTTATCATTACCTATGGTCTATTGGCATCTGTGACCTCTGTTATGAACGTGGGCTTGTCTGACCATTTCTGTGTGTTTTTTAATATCAATGTTTTTAAGCAACAAGAAATCCCAGTGCGTACTATCAGGAGGTGCTATCTTACGGCTGAAGTGGCTGCAAATTTTATTGACATTTTAACTGATACCCCCTTATATGTTTTACCTTGCTCCTGTGATTTTATCGCTGAAAATTTTAACAGTAAACTTAGGTCAGCTCTAGACACTGTGGCACCAGTAAAAATCAAAAAGTTATCAACAAAACCAAAGCCTCCCTGGAAAAATGATTACACCATCAATCTCAAAAGAAACTGTAGAAAAGCAGAACCGAGGTGGCGAAAAAAATAAAATTCAAATTAATTACATGTTCCAATATCATCTGAAAGTTTACAACACAGCCATCAAACAGGCAAGAAGAGAGCATTTTTCAACATTAATTCATAACAATCAAAATAATCCCAAAGTACTTTTTAAAATAATAGAACAATTAATCAACCCTGTTTTTAAACAAACTCAGAACACAGACTTGTCATGTGATGACTTTGCAGTCCACTTCAGTAGTAAAATAGATTTTATCAGATCAAACCGTTTTACTTTTTCAGCCTTTAAAATTTAACTCTTCAGAATCTTTGCTTTTAAATGAGGAAACACTGGAAAGTTCTATCCTGGTTGATGCTGAGATGCTTGAAAAAGTTTTTAAACAACTCAAGCTAACTACCTGCCTTTCAGACCCCATCCCAGCATCCCTTTTTAGGAACTTTTATGACTGTTTTAAACAGGATCTTCTTACTGTTTTAAAGTATTCTCTTCAGACAGGCGTATTTTCCTCAGCTTTTAAAACTTCCATTATAAACCCCTCCTGAAGAAAAGCAATTTGGATACAGCAGTAGCTGATAATTTTAGACCTGTGTCCAATTTGCCATTTTTAAGTACAATTTTTAGAAAAGATCGTTTTAAACCAGTTAAATGGTTTTATTAATTTTAGAAAATATTATGAAATGTATCAATCTGGTTTTAGGAAAAATCAGTACAGAGACTGAGGTTAATGACCTCAGGTCCAACATGGATAATAAACTACCCTCTGTTTTAGTTTTATTGGACATAAGTGCTGCATTTGATACAGTCGACCACAAGATTCTTTTAAATAGACTCCATGATCTTATTGGCATCTCTGGCACTGTTTTTAACTGGTTTAAATCTTATCTTAGCGATAGAAAGGTTTTATGTGAACCTTGAGGATCACTCATCAAAATGTTATGGCATCGAGTGTGGTGTTCCTCAAGGTTCAATTTTAGGCCCTACTCTTTTTAATCTTTACATGCTTCCATTAGGGAATGTCATCAGGAGGCACAGCATCAATTTCCACAGCTATGCTGACGACACTCAGCTTTATGTTGCCGTGTCTCCTGATGACACAGGGCCACTCGATGCCTTTTTTAACTGTATTTTAGATATTAAATCATGGATGACAGAGAACTTTTTACAGCTCAATCAGGACAAAACTCAGGTTTTAGTCATTGGCTCAGGGGTCAAGAGAGAGAAACTAGTCAGCAAACTACAAGCATTATCTTTTAATCCATGTGGGCAGGCAACAAATTAAAGTGTTTTATTTGATTCAGATCTTAGTTTTGAACCACATATCACCAAAAAAGCTTTTTACCATTTAAAGAACATTGCCCGAGTGCAACCGTTTCTCTCTCAAGCCAATGCAGAGACATTAATTCATGCTTTTATCACCTGTAAAATAGATTACTGTAATGCTCTTCTTTCTGGTCTTCCGCAAAAGAAAATCTCCCATCTTCAGCTCCTGCAGAACTCAGTTGCACGGATGCTGACGGGGACCAGAAAGAGAGCCCATATTACACCGATTTTAAGGTCTCTGCATTGGCTACCCGTTTCCTTTAGGATAGATTTTAAGGTTCTTTTACTGGTTTTTAAAGCTTTTAATGGTCTTAGTGATTCTTATTTATCTGACTTGCTTTTACCGTACGAGCCCATTAGAGCCCTCAGGTCTTCAGGAAGTTCTCTGTTAACAGTTCCCAAAGTTAAAACAAGAACTTACGGTGATGCAACTTTCTACTACTACGGCTCCCGCTTATGGAACAGCCTACCCGAAAACCTGAGGGCTGCACCTAAAGTTAATGTTTTAAAAAACAAACTCAAGACCTACCTTTTTAGTCTAGCTTTTACCTGAATTACCTTTTAGTGTTTTTATTCTTATTACAGCTCCCTTTAATTATTATTTTAATCTTATTTTATTTTAATTTAATTTAATTCAATTTTATCTTTTACTTCATTTCAGTTTATTTAATTTTTATTTTATGATATATTTCATTTTACACTTTAACCTAACCTCCAGTGTTTACTCATTTTAAACAATTAAGATGGTGTTTCCTCGGTGTGTACTGGGTACAACAATGTTCCTGCTTTATTATTGTCTTTTATTTATGATGCATTTTTTTCAACACTGGGTACAGATTGCGGGATGGGTGGGTTCGGTGGCTGGGTGGAATGGGTATGGGTCATAATTCCTTTTATCTTATTTTAATTTATCTGTCTCTAAAGCACTTTGTACTACATTCTTTTTTGTATTAAAGTGCTATATGAATAAAGTTTGATTGATTGATTGATTTCTGTGGCACAACGTGCCGGCTGCTTCCGCTGCTGCGCGGCCGAGTAGACATGCGGCGTGGATTGTAAAATCATGCAGGAAGAGAAAAGAGAGGGACAGAAAGAAGAGAGTCCTCAGAGGAAATGGCAGAAAATATCCAAAGTGTGGGGTCACTACAAGTTGAAACGAAAAGAAAACAAAGTGCAGTGTGTCTGTTGTCAAACGGATTTAGCTTAGCATAATAGCACGTTGTCAATGCTGCAGCACCTGGTTCAGAACGTAAATCAATGCGGAGGCTACTTGCCTTGAATTATGTATATTTTGTTCACATACTTTTCACATCCAATAACTATACTTTTAATTTGATTGCAGTGAGTAGACTAGGAAACATTGACAGTGAGTAGAGGAAGCAGGTGTAGGGCATCCTTTCATAAATTAAATAAATGTGCATTCGCTAGTTGAATAATCTTAGTATCTAATTATGATATCATTTGGGCCACGTAATAAAATAAGATAAATAAGACCATCAATATGATAATTAGCATCTTTACAGCAGTAAAGGCAATAATATAGCAAAATGAGATAAGCATGAACAAAAACAAATAAAATAACCAAACTTAAAAAAAAGTACTAAAAAAGAAAAATATGACCCAGAGAAAAAACAAAACTGCAAGAACAATGTAAAAAAAACAAATTAAAAAGTTCAAAAATATTGACACAATTGCACATGGGCAAATATCGTTATCATTTGATGAGATGTAAGTGGTTTAGTGCTCACTGCAGAGACAGTTATCATTATAACTAAAGGACCTGTTTATCCATTTAGGTTTTTACTGTATGCATAAATGGTACATTTTTGAGATATTAGCAGCAGAGATGTCTGCCTTCTCTCTGGTATAACTGGACTAACTTGCAAAAGACCTGTGATGCTCAAAGCACCACAAATACATTTGAAAAATTCAAAACCAGTGTCTCATTCTAAAAATCAGGACCTGGTTGCTCAAAATAATCTGCAGATCTTGTTGTGAGCAGTTTCATGTAGGAACTACTTTTTACCAATAAAAAAATATGGATTTTGAGTTTGGGATCCTGTTCATGCACAAAATGTTCAAAAAAAGAAAAATAAATTAATTTAAGAGACCTGGCTCATTTCTTGTTTAATATGTTACTGACGATTTTTAATAAAACTGAAGTGATTCAGTGTTAAAAATTGCAGTGAGCGCAATGTACCCGTTATCCGATTACTTGATTAATCGCCAAAATACTCGATAGAGTACTAGATTACAAATAGAATCAATAGTTGCAGCCCTAGTTTCAAATGAGACTTTGCTGTGTTTACTTTACCAAGTGATTAGCAGGTATCTAATCCTGACATTTACAGCTTTGTTTGAACACTTCAGTGCACAGCAGATGATTACTATGGATGATTTACAGATTATAATTGACTATAAGAAAGATAATGTTTATGAGCTCAGACATCCAGTGAGTTACTGCTGTGTCCTGCCGTCCAGCCAGAGGTGTGATAAAACTGAGACATCACATGAAAAAGGTCTAAACATTCATTAAACTATATACAGTAAACTATACAGTATATTGTAGCATATTATTCATGTGTTCAAAGATATTCCAACTCTCCAGTGTTTCAGTAACTCCTCTGGTTCATCACTGCTGGTTCAGGTCTTACCGTAGTTGGTCTTGATGACCTTCTGGTCCAGTTTGGTGACCAAGTCCTTCTTCTCACCAGAGAGCTGAAACACACACTCGTACTTCCCCCAGTCATCAGAGGGGAGCTCCAGGTCAACACTCATCTGGAAGGATCCGTCATGGTTGGGGAGGACCTCTCCCTTCTCCATCTTGTCATGAAGCTCCACTCCATCTTTCCTCCAGAACATGTCAGCTTGGTTGGGGTAGAAACCTGTGGCGTGGCAGGTGATCCGAGAGGAGGGGTCCTTCTGGAGGAGGGACACTGTGGGGAGGTCTGGAGCACAAAAACAAAGACTGTTTATAGTTTCTTTATCATTATTTACTGTTGTTTACTGTCACTGCTCCTGTCTGATGTCATGGATGTAAATGTCTCAGTAACACAGAGACCGTATAAAGAGTGTAGGGCTGGACAATATAACAGGATTTAAAGATATAGTGACATGTTTCAGAAAGATAAAGGAGGAGACGATATGATTTAAATCTACAGTTTCTGTTGATGTTGATTAAAAACAGGAGTCAGCTCTGGTCTGTCATCTCCATCATGTCTGCAGTGATGCATTCACAGCACGGTTTGTTCTGACAGACGCTGTGAGTCCAGATGAGCTCTGGTCCTGTGCTTGATCGTGATGTCATGTGATCTGAGTCATGTGACTTTTCTGTGATGACACGGCACGACGTGATTGGCTGTCATTCAGGGATCAAACTTTGATTGGTGCTTCTTTAATTCTTTATAGATAGATAGATATACTTTATACAGATATACACAATGCCATTCAGAAACATTCAACATTCATTCATTTTCTATAACACTTATCCCTTTCAGGGTTGTGGGAGGGCTGGAGCCTATCCCAGCTGTCAACGGGCGAGAGGCGGGGTACACCCTGAACTGGTCGCTAGCCGATTGCAGGGCAACATAGAGAGACAGACAACCATTCACACTCACAATCATACCTAAGGGCAATTTAGAGTGACCAATTAACCTAATGAGCATGTCTTTGGTCTGTGGGAGGAAGCCGGAGTGCCCGGAGAGAACCCACACATGCATGGGGAGAACATGCAAACTTCACACAGAAAAGCCCTGCCTGACCCGGGGATCGAACCGGCAATCTTCTTATTGTGAAGCACATGCACTACCTGCTGCGCCACTGTGCCGCCCAAAACATTCAACAATAAAACACAAATAAAACCACCTTTAGAGAAAATTAAACCACACATGGCTGGTACGCTAGGGGGACTGTTAAAACAGCAACTGACTAAAAGGAATGTCACAAAGTGCACTGTCTATGTCAGGGTCTTAATGATGGTTATTGCAGATGGAAGTGGGAGTTTTTGTGGAAGTTTTTCCAGGCCAGTAGAACCTTGTACCTTCTGCCTGATGGCAGTAACTGGAAGGGATCGGAAGGGATCAGAAGGGTCCTCGGTGATCAGGGTGACCTTCCTGATGACAGAGAGCCTGTAAAGCTCAGACAGGGGAGTGTGGAGTGAAGCGCTTATTTTGCTGGCCTGATTTGCTATTCGAGAAAGTTTGGTTTTGTGTTTGATGGTGAGAGAGTTATACCAGAATTAAATGTTCAAGTGAAGATGGATTCAATGAGTGAGCGGTAAACGAGAGTTAGAATGTTCTTGCTGTTTTTGAAAGTCCTAAGTTTCCTCAGCAGGTGGAGGCGCTGTTGTGCTTTCTTGTAGATGGAGTCAGTGTGCTGTGTGAAGGATAGGCAGGTGTCAATCTCAGTCTCCAGACATTTAAAAGACTGGACCTGCTCCACCAGCTGTCCCTGGATGCTGAGCGGCTGGAAGAGAGATGCTGTTGTTGCTGCTTTGTTTCTGCCCCCACAGCACAACTCCTTGGTTTTTGTGATGTTCAGCTCAAGTGAGTTCTCACTGAAGGTTTTGACCAGGTTGTTGGCTGCCTGCTGGTATTGGGACAGAGCATCAGTGTGAGTCATGTGTGCCACTAGGACCATGTCATCTGCATAAAAAATTACAGTGTCTGTCCTTCACTGCTGCAGAAGATGCTGTTGCTGTAAGCAGAGAAGAGAATGGGAGATAAAACACACCCTTGAGGGAGCCCCATGTTTAAAGGTTTTAAATGCAGTTTACTGGATTTGGGCTTGTCTACTTGTAAGAAAAGCCTTTTTCTTTTGGGCAGGCAGTGTGTCATGCCCTTGGTAATCCATTTCTTATTGTTTGGATGAAAAGTTATTTGTTTGGTGAGAGAGACAGTGTCTTCCTTCTGGTCTTCGTCAGCATGCGTGCAGCTCAGTTTTGAAGGAGCTGAAGCTGAGAGATGTTCTTTTTAGGAAGACCAGAGAGGAGGGAATTGCAATAATCAATTCTACAGGTAAAAAAAGCATGGATAAGGGTCTCTGTATTGGCTTGAGAGAGAAACTGGCGCACTCTGGAAATGTTCTTAAATAGTTTAAAAGCCTTTTTGGTAACATCTTGTATGTGTGGCTTAAAACTGAGGTTAAACTCAAATGTAACATCCAATTTTCAACTTGTTTGAAAATTGAATTTTCAGCAGTGTTTGGAGTTTGTCCTCCAGTCTGTCTCTCTCAGAGGACCTGTACCGATGACTACCTGAGTTTTGTCCTGGTTGAGCTGCAGAAAGCTGTCTGCCATCCAGGACTGGACATCCAAAATACAGCTAAAAAAGGCATCAGTGGGCCCTGTGTCATCAGGAGACATAGCCATGTAAAGCTGAGTGTCATCAGCATAGCTGTGAAAGTTAATGCCGTGTCTCCTGATGACATCTCCTAAAGGTAACATGTAAGGATTAAAAAGTGTTGGACCTAAAATCGAGCCCTGGGGAACGCCACATTCCATTTCTTAAGTTCTTGATGAGCGTTCCCCCATGCTAACATAAAACTGCCTGCCATTGAGCTCCACGCCCACGTCTTATTTTTGAGTCGACTTGATGACGTCATTTTTAGGGATACTCGATATGTCCAAGCACATTATGGCTGATATTGATTGACAGAGATTAACTTCTTATCCATATTGGACTTGAGGTCACTTACAATTTTGAGCAGTGCTGTCTCTGTACTGTGATTCTTTCTAAAACCAGACTGAAATACATCACAGATATTTTTAAAAGTCATAAAACTATTTAATTGATTAAAAACAAGCTTTTCTAAAATTTTGCTTAGAAATGGCAGGTTGGATACAGGTCTGTAATTATCAGGTACTGCTGTATCCAAGCTGTTTCTCTTCAGTAGGGGTCTAATACAGGCTGTTTTAAAGGCAGTGGGAAAGACCCCTGTCTGAAGAGAATAATTCACAATATTAATAACATCATCTTTAAAATCACTAAAAGAGTTTTTAAAAAGGGATGTGGGGATAGGGTCTAAAACACATGTCACCGGTCTAAGATGGGAGACAACCTTTTCAAGCACTGCAGCATCAACCAGGACAAACCTCTCCAGTGTTTCCTCATTTAAAAGCACAGACTCAGAAAAGCTAAATGACCAGGCTTAAGGTTTAAAAAGTTTGACCAGATAAAATCAACTTTACTTCTGTGGCCTGCAAGGTCTTCACATGATAAATCGGAATTAAAAGGTTGCTTAAAATCAGAGTTGGTTAATTGGTCAATGGTTTAAAAAAAAGAGTTTTTGGGTTATTTTGATTACCAGTGATTAATTCTGAAAACTACTTCTGTCTCGCTTGTTTTACTGCTCTGTTGTAACTGATCACTTGCTCCCAGCATATTTGATAATGGACTGTCAGTTTGTGTTTTCCCCATCTTCTCTCAGCGATTCTGCATGCTCTCTTTAATCTACAAATTTCATGCATTCTCCAAGGAGGTTTTATGTTTGCTTAGATCTTTTTAATTTTCAGTAGAGCCACAATATCAATTGCTGTCTTGATTTTCCAGTTGCAATGATCAACAATAAAATCACAAGAAGAGGGTAAAACAGCTTCTGGGGCATCACTTAAAATCTCACTAAAATTAGCAGCCACATCAGAAGTAAGACAGCACTTCCTGACAGTACGCTCTGGGACGTCCTGCTGGATAAAATCTTTTACATTAAAATACACACAGTAATGGTCGGACAGGCCCACAACCACAACAGAGGACACAGTTTCTGGTAGTCCATATGCTATTACAGGATTGTTGGTGGTGGGGCTTGACACATGCTGGTTAAAATTCTTAAAATTAATAAGATTTAAAAACTCAGAGCTAAAAGAACCTGATTGATTGTCAACATGAATATTAAAATGCCCTTAAATAATAATTCTTCTGTATTTTTAATGAATGATGGACAGCAGTTCTGAGAATTCACTGATAAAAGGGGTGCATCTTTTGGGTGGCCTGTAAACTATTTAACAAAATATCAGAGGACTGCTAAAACAAAGGAATGATATCTGAATGAAATAAAATCACCAAATAAAACCTCTTTAAAACCATGTGAAGCTAAAAGAGTTTTTGCAGTCCCCCCCACCTTGTCTACCATTTCCAAAAGAATATAAATAATTAAAACCAGGCGGAGATGCTTCAATCAGAGCTGCAGGTCCATCTGTGCTGAGCCATGTCTCAGTTAAAAACATAAAGTCAATATTGTTATCTAAAATCAGGTCATTAATTTAAAAAGTCTTGTTTAAAAGAGAGCATACATTTAAAAGTGGCATGTTCAGCGTCCTCTCTGATGTTTGTGGGAGATGAGCTGGGGATGGTGTGTTTTTATGTGCTTAAGGTAGTTATAATTGGTTCCGGAGTATGGTTTTATGGTGTGATGTCTGGTATTGGTGATCACAGGAATGGGAATATCGGGTTCATGACTGGTAGAAGATGGTTTGGGATGATTTTGGGATAGACTGTGTGGGACGGATCCTGGCTCCTCACAAATGGTTATGGGTGAATATGGGGAATCAATAAAGCTGGTGCTAGCACCCGGGGGACATCAATAATAGTTGGACTGATCAGACAGGGTTGACGGGGGAGATGTAGCTTGTTTACCAGAGAGTGTGACACGTGGATGGAGGACACTGTGAAAAATGTTTCCTGAAAGCAGCTTTGTGCCCAGCCAGTTGGGATGAACACCATCATACCTGAAAAGCTCTCTCCTCCTCTAGAACAGGTTAAAAATGTCCATGTAGTTTACATCATGTGTGGCGCAGGCTGATGACAACCAGGTATGCAGTGCCAGTAGCTGGCTGAAACGCCCACAGCTGCGGCCACAGGAGGGGATGGGGCCGGATATATGGATGTCATTCATGAATCTCTGAAGTGTTGTGATTAAGTAAACAAAGTCATCCTTCAAGAGCTTAGATTGCTGTCTGTGGATGTCATTTGTGCCTGCGTGGATGATGGCTGATGTTATTCCTGGTCTGGTCGTGATGGCTTCAGTGGCTTTGGTGGTGATGTCGCAGGCTGTGGCTCTGGGAAAACAACAAGTTGTTTTCCTGGCTGGCGCTGTGGCTCACCTGGGGGTGCTGGGCTCCTTCCCCTGGGTGAGTTGGGCTGAGCGGTGCACGGCGTCCAGCTGCTCCTGACCGATGGGCAGAGGCTCCAACTGGACCTGACGGGGAGGAGCCTCGGTGGGGTCTGAACAGGACCGGCAGGAGGCTCCAGGTTGTCGCATGGGCCTTTGTTCAGCTTTCCCAGAGTGTAGAACCTGTTACCCAGCCGAATGGTCTGTTAGGGAGGAGTAGAGCCAGATGGAGGGGTTCGGACGTTGTTCTGACCGGCTTCTTACTCTGAATGATGGTCCAGGGTTTCATGGAGACTGGTGTGGAACAATTACGTACTTTCGGTTTCACACCGAGTTGAGGCCAATCCTGGTCATACTCCTGGATGGACTTAAGGATGGGCTGCACTGCGACAGAGATGTGAGCGGGACCAAGCCAGGGCAGAGTGGTGTTGTTGTCAGTGAGGCGGGAGGCTCACTGACAACAACACCCAGCAGAGTCCAGCAGATGTTCAGAGTCTTGGATTTGGTAAAGGGTGGAAATTCGACCCTCCAGATCGGGTATTTTCTGTGATAACTGAAAATATCCAGCACAGTCCGGTGGAGAGGTTTTTAAGAATTGTTACCGGTTGTCAAGGTAAACAATCTCCATCTCTGTGCAAAGGTCAATTCAAGTGCAGGATCTGGTATCATAAAATGGCGGCACATACAGAACATCACCTTTGGTATCAGGACAGTACAAGCCTTAGGAAACTTAGAAAATAATGAAAACGGAAAAAAGGTCACATTAAAACTATGAAAAAGAGCACAAATTCTGGCACGATCTGTCAACGGATAGAGCGGCGTGTGATGTCATCAGCTTGCGACATTAAGTCTGTCACTAATTAGATTATCATTAACCAATAACAGTACTGATGATAAAATGTGAATTATGCATCACCAATGGGCTCAAAAACAATCTTAAATGTTTGGTCCATGTTGTCCAGCCCTAATGAGCTAATAAACAGGATTAAAGGAGCTCCTCTTCATCAGAGAAAAGAGGAGGGACAGAGAGGACAGAGACAGGAGCAGAGAGCTGAGGAGGGGGAGTTATTTTAGAAAGACCAGATGAAAACAGAGATGTGACCATGAAAAGAGAGAAACTTTAAAATGGACGACGCAGCAGAGACAAAATGGAGGAACAATAAGGAGGAAGCAGAGAGACGAGAAGAGAGCAAAGAAAAAGAGTTTGTCAAATATATATTGTAACGTCAGAGTGAGAAAAATAAAGAAACATGAACATGGACAAAATAAAATGACATCAGGTCTCATGATCTTACCTTTTCTCATCAGAGAGCTCTTTCCAAACTCCACAAACTTCTTCATCTTCTCAGGGCAAATCTGGGTGATGGAGAACTTTTTATACTCTAGCAGAGCTTTGTCATTATTCCACCTCTCTTTGGTGGCGACTGCCTGCTGTTGAGCAGCGACAAATGTGAAGGTCTTCATGTCATAAAAAATGAAGTCTTCTCCATCATAACCAAACTGTCTGTAACCACTGATGAACTGGTCAGTCTCATCGTCCCACTCACAGCCGTACATCTTCTGGTAAATGTGAACCCCTGAGAGAGAGAGAGAGAGAGTTTTGTGGGTGAATCAGAGTAAATCACAGCTCAGTCTCACACCATCAGCTGATTCCTCGTCTTCACCACAGAGACACACTGATCCACACACACCAACACAAACATCTACCTCACACCTCCTGCTGTGATTGGCTGGATGGACCACGCTCACAGCCAATCAGCACGAGGACCAAGACAACAGCTCAGGTGAGAGAGAGTAGGGATGTGCGTTATTGGACTTTTGCAGACAGGCTGATATTTACAGGCTCATTTTAGACCACAGCTCTTTCTACAAACCTTTTTATTGTGAAGAGCAGCGAGTCTGTCCTGAACTAGAGCTGACCTGTTACTCTGACTGTGACGTCCATTCACTTTAAAAACACTTCAGACAAGACCCACCACATCTGATCCTTCAAGAAATCACAGAGTTTGACTTTGTCCACAGAAATATTCAAGCAGGACTTACAGCAGCATTCTAATCTTAAATGTGATCATCTCAATATTTAGAGCTCAAACTAAATGTGTTTGTCATTTCTGAATATACAATCATGAAATTTAAAGTCAGTGTCAGACGGTTCGATCTGTTAAATGTCATTAAAATGCAGAACAAGGTCAAAACAACTTGTCCTGAGCTGAGATTAAATCCTTAAACATCATTAGTTTGAGTAATTATGAACAGAGTCACATCATTTTAACTCTTCTGTCTTCATTTATTCTGACATTTGACTCTGATTAAATATAAATGCAGTGTCTGAAGTGAATCTGATCTGTTCTCGGTTAGATTTTCACACATTTCAGTGAAGTTTGGCTCTGATCTGATCTGAATGTTTCTGATCACATTATCATATTAATATTGATCACGTGCTCCTGTCAGTCAGCTCTGTGAAAACATGCTGCTCCTCCTCTCATGTGAGGACCCAGCAGAAGCGGCCTGTGTCCCACTTGGGGTCCTGCTCCTCAGGTTGATAAACCAGGCAGTAATGCTCCTCTATCAGCTGAGTGTTGTTCAGCTGCTGTGATCATCAGCTTTTCTGAAGGAGAGCAAACATGGAGCAGCTCACTGTGGACGCTGCAGCAGAGTTATTCTCAGCTCATCTAGAGGAGATCAGCTGGTCCTAATCTCTGCAGATTATTATGGGATGGACAGAAACACTGAATCAGAGCAGAGCAGCAGCATCCAGGAGTCTGAGTGTCTGTGATGTTTGTGAGTCTGACTGTTTCAGAGCAGAAGAGACTTCATCAGACTGATTCAGCTCCAGAGAGGAAACTCACTGCAGACTCAGAGACAGAGACGACAGTCTGAGAGGGTGTGTGTGTGTGTGTGTGTGTGTGTGTGTGTGTGTGTGTGTGTGTGTGTTTTCCTCAGCAGTAACATGTTCACTAAAGGATGAAAATACAAATAATTTTTCCTAAAGTGTAGAAGAGAAAAACAAACAAACCTCCAGTTTGGTTGAAGCGCTGTTTTAAGATTTCAATTCTGGCTTTGAAGGACTGGTGGATACCTCTGCGTACCTCAGTCTTCCTCTCCCAGTACTGAGGATCCACTGCTTTGTTCACCCAGTCATGTTTGGGTTCTGCGCTCTTGATGTTACTGTCGTAGTAATCAGTCTGAACATCATCAACCAAACGAAATGACACATGCTCTGGGAAGTTTGAGCCACCAGAGGATGCCAGGTAGAAAGACTTCACAGAGTGAATCACTGTAGGAACAAAAATATTTTCATTATTTAAGTTTTATTTCATATTTTATGCATCACTGGAAAGTCACCAAGCACACAGTTTAATAAAGACTTCAAGCTTGTGATCATTGAAAACTGAACTTATTGGACAGATGAAAATAAAAATAAATAATTTAAAACTTTATTCTGTTGTTTTGGATGCATCAGTCTTTGGAAATTTTCTTTATTTATTAAAGTGAAACAGTAATATTACAAACTCTCACAAAGAAATTCACATTAAGACAGTGTTTCTTAACTCTTGACATTTCAGTTTGTAGTGAAACTGCATTTTAGAGAATCAAATTATTGAATCACTCAGTTTGATTCACTTCAGCTGAAATTCTAATTATATAAAATCTCATTAATTAAATACTTGAAAACTCAGACCAACATGAATGTGCTTGAGTGTTTCATTTTAATCTTCATTTAAACAATTTCTTCTTCTATTAGATCATAAAACATTTATTATAGTTAAAACAGAAACAGAAAAGACTGATATTACTTTAAAGCATAAATCACTCACATGTGGTTTATATGAGGGCTGTTTAGCTGTTGTCATTTTTAAAAATACATCTACGTTAATTTCAAAATGCTCTTTTTTTAACTTCATATTCATCCTGAGAAACATCAAAAAAGGGGACAAAAGAAATACAAAATAAATACTCCAATCATTTTATTTCAAAGTAAATAATGTAAACAAAATGTGATAGTAAAGACAAACAGGAAAAGAATAAAAGTTTAAACCAAAAAAATCCGCTTAAATTGTTTCAGAACCTTTATGGTGGCTAAAGATAAAAACAAAAAACAGTAACAAACCAAACACTATGGCTTTGCTAATACTGGATGTGTGCGGCTGTTGAAGATGTTATAATAAAAAAAAAATAAGTAGCATAATAGAGCATTTTAAATTGATGTAAATATATTTTGAAAGCAGAAAACTATTAAGGTTTTAGACATTTATGACGTATTAAATTCAGTGATGAACAACGTTAATAATGTTAAGTCAGAAAATTGATTAAAAAGTTGATTATTGGCAGATATTAAATTTCCTGCAGACATTAATTACAATATATGGTCCATAAATATTGACCATATAAGGAGTATTATATCAGCAGGATGAATGGATGCTTCACCTTATTATCACTGAATATCTCCATTTAAAAATCAACAGTCATTGATAAGAGAATAAATTTTTTTGTGTGTTTCAGGGTTTTTTCTGACACAAATACACCATCACAGTGAAAGGAAAATGTCCATTTTCAGTAAAGAGGAGACTTGGTGTGCTTCACAAAAAAGAAATAAATGCTCTCAGCAGTAATGACTCCGTAAATATCTACGTATCAAGTATCTGCAAAAACTCACCATGACCTTCATTTTGATGTTCAGCAGGTTGAGACTGAAGATGTTTCTGATTCTTTGAGCACAATTTGACATTTACAACAAAACTGAATCATATCAGACTATTGATCAACTCTATGAATTTAAATCATTTCTATTTATTTTCATTCCTGTTCATGGGCGTATTAACCATTAGGCAAACACAGTCAATTGCCAGGGGCCCCCCAAACATCTCATAAAAACTTATTCATAAAGTTCTCTTCCATTCAAAGCAGTTATTTTTGCCTTAGTCTTAATTTACACGCTTAAAATTACATCAAAGTGCTTAATCTGTAATGATCGTTCTGACTGCTTCCCCTCCCTTCTCATGCAATGGACTATTCCATGTTACTGCACATGTACACACTTGATTCAGGAAGACAGCAGCAAAACAAACTTGTTGGCGCGGTTATAAGCATAGATGGTTAAAAGGGTTCGGAAGAAAATGAAGTGGAGTTACCCCAGTGGAGCGGAGAAGAGAAGAAGAAAGTAAAGAGTTATAACAAAACTACTGAAGGTGTAAACCTTTACCACAACACCGAACTCAACAGCAGTGAGAGCCAGAGGCTGCTGTCAGTGTCAGCGGAGGAGGATGGAGGCCTAAAGATGAAGTGGAGACACGAGTGACACTTTTCATCACAAAGATGTGAGGAGTGAAGCGGTCGAAATGGTAAATTATATTAAATGTTGATTTATGATCTTATTAATTACAGTAAAAGCGTTGTGATGATTCACTTGTTAGATAATAATCTCAGATAATAACATTGGTTGCACGTATAATGGTCATTACCTATTAAAGGTAACATATCATGCTGTTTTCCTTGTCATTATGCCAATCTAGGATGTATTTGGAGTACTTCTGTATGACTTGCAGGTCGTAAGGCTTCTTCTTCGCCTCAAAATCGCCTTTACAAAAGCCTCTCTCTAGCCGCTTTTCAGGCTCTCTCTCAAAACGCTCTGATTCAGACAGAGTACACGTGAGAACCGAGACCACGTGTGCTCTGTCCTCTGATTGGCCAGTTCTGTGAGGGCTGATCCGGAGGCGGAGCGGAGGGGGTGCCGAGGCGGAGCGGAGGGGTGACATATGGAAGTGACTTGTTTACTAGCCCCGGCTGTCCGCGGATCGTTGACTTTGCAGTTAACATTAAACTTTTGTTTGGCCTTTATTACATGATTAAAATGACTAGTTATGAGATTCGCCGATCGATCATGCACATCTCCATGAATACAGAGGAGTTTTTAAGTAGAAAAAACCCCACATTAGTTATGTGACTACACACAACAGTGAGTCAAACTGCTAACAATAGCTTCCCATTTCTTTCAGCAGCTGAGGGGGGTGTGCAGACCTTTTCAAAGACATGTTCATTATAATAATTAAAAGATAGATATTTAAATAACAAAGGACGAAGCGCTGTTTGTGAGTTCTGCTTTTCGAGCAACTGTGTGGTCGTAAGAGAGCCCCACAGGTTCATCGATCGCCTAATATTTTATCAATACCAATGCTATTAATGATCCTGCTAATCGATCCAATTCTTTAACGATTCCCTTATTGATTCCTGTAGATTTTCCGTGTGGGCAAATGTTGGCTGTAGATTTTCAGTGGCAACAATGTCAAACACACATGTCACAGCATAGATAACTGCTTCTGCAAGTTGCTGGTGTTTCCACTCACTTAAGGTTGTGCAGCCACAATGCAGCCACAATTCTGACCGTTTCTGAACCCTGTCAGTGGAAGGAATTGATAAGGGAACTGATTAGCAAAAAGACTCATGATATCGATACTTTGATGGAGCTGTTAACGATTCTCAACTGGAATCGGTTTTGATTACCATCCCTACCTTGGAGTATCAAAGATTGGTAGAAAAATTAACTTTGATGCATTTATGAATTTAAAAATGAATTATTTTCAGTCCATTGCATGAAAAATGTCATGTGTTTTGGGTGATTATCAGAGTATTTTTATTTTTACTTTTTGTTAAAAAAGTGACTTTTTAAAAATACAAAAAAAAACCCACAAAAAGTGAATTATTTTCCATCCTGGAGACCGCATAGTGTGTGATGCCAGGACTTTAGAGAGATCTGATATTAACTTTAGAGAGATCAACAAAATTAAATACATCATCATTCCTACAAAGCAGCACACATATATTTGTATGACCTTGACAAACAATCATGGATGACCTGCTGCTGTGGACCTGCTTGACTCCATGTGCTCTATCTTGCATCAGCCACCAACAGAAACGACATCATTTGACAAAAATTCATATTTTTTAGATCAGTTAAACCCATTTTAATGGTAGTTCAGCTGCTGCTAGATTAATCGACATCAGTCCTCTCCAGATTATATTCATTATTGATATTAATGTTAACATTAGATTGATCTCTCTATCCGTGGTTGTATTGATTCTTCATCCACAGTTACTTTCTTTACAACCACATAGACATGAGGACCCTCTTAAAAATGAGATGCCACATCTCAAGGGGCTAACCTCTGATAAATTTATATTCAGCAGAGACAAATATGGTGAGTAGAGGTCTATGATTGGCCCACGGATCTGCCACTACCTTCAATTCTTACTTTTGTCCACTTGTTTCTGCCCACCTCCCTTCTTACACATCACATCACCTACACAGTCTCTATGGATGGCTGTTCAACATGAGACTGGATCTGCTCAAGATTTCCAGATGCTAAACAGGTTTTTTCTTGCCACTGTTACTGTAAGCTCCCGACAGAAACACCTTCCTGTAGTTTGGTTGGCCCAGTGCTATGCTCAAGATGGATTCATGTTGGGCTTTGGATATATGTGTATATGTGTATTTTATATTTATATAGGTGCATATATGTGTATTCATAAAATGAAGAGTTTGTCTTCAGTCTGCTCTATTGTAAAGTGTTTTGAGAAAACACTTGTTATGAACTGGCGCTATACAGATAAAGATTGATTGATTGATTGATTGATTGACGAAGGGTTCCAGCTGGCTGGTACAGGACTGTGTCTGTATTAGTGGGGGACCAAGTTATCCTTGTCTTTGACTCCCATCCAGATAAGGGACCACATGCTGTGTCTTTCCCCTGCTCTGGTCCACACCATCCTCTGTGTCTCCATCTGAGCTGACTTCATCAGAGGGTCTTCCTCATCTCCCAGTTCAAGGAGGTTGAGGACTTCAGCAGTGCTGTAGCTGTGTCAGCTCATCTTGACCAGGCAGAATGAAATTAGACACCAACCGATGGACACCTATATATGTGTTTATCTGCCATGGCACCTGTGCAGACAAAGCTAGACTTTTCCACGCTGTTGTTTGGGGTCACTGTGGGTCAGCTTTTGAAGTGCCACAAGATGCAAGATGTTTTTATCATTGGACAAAGGGCACGTGTCAACATGGGTCTGTGAGTGGGTACATGCTGAGGTCAGGTTTTGAGCCTGTTTGAAAAAGTAGGCATTTGTAGCTGCCCCACCCACCCATGCACCCACGCACATGCACACACACACACACCCCAACACATCCCCACACACACACACACAAACACACATGCACACACATATGCACATAAGCCTAAACTATCTTGCAAGCACTGAAAAATAGATTTAATCATTTTACGTTGAAATGACCACAATTTGATGGCTGAATTTTGGCTCCTCCCATATACACATATATACACAAAATTTCATCAACATACACATGCACACCACACTATGACATCCCTAGAACACAACCAAATCAAAATAATTGTAAATATTTATTGAAATGGCTTTCAGTGTATGATTTTATACGATAAAGGAAATATGCTGTCATGAGTTCTCAGTCATCGATATACAGTACCTGAGAAAATAGCACTATCCCATGTGGAACAAAAAGATATATATTTTGAAGGGAATTCAACACCAAGGAATGAAAATAATACTAATTATAAAATATCAAACTGCAGTGGCAGTGTATTCAAAAACTGTGGTTTGAATGGGAGTCAATATGGTAAAAAATACCCTTAGGGACTTCCAAAAAATCATCAAAAATCTTCAGAAAATACACAACCTGACCAAATTTGATACCATTTGCATCAACACAACCAAAGTTATCCACAAAAGAGTGTGAAAACAGGTAAAATTTACCCCCAGGGTTGCACAAGGGTTAAATAAGCACATTATAAGGTTATAATTTCAATAGCTTTCTCATCCACCTCCTGACTCACAGGTAAAGCACATGCATGTGGACACTCTGCCCCTCACTCACGCACACATCTACACTCACCTCCCGCACGCTGGAGCATACATACATCTCCATCACTACCCCCATATCTGCCATCAGAATCACAGGACATTCACTCAATTGAAACCATCATCTCACATAGACAGAAACCCAGGACTGCTTCCAGATGCAACAGTGCTTTTAATGTTCCCATGAAAAGACATGACGAGCGCACGTTGAGCACAGACGTAAAACTGGCCGTGCTGAACGTGCGCTCTCTTTTAAACAAATCTTTTATAGTTAACGATTTAATTTTAGATAGAAAACTAGATGGTATTTTCCTTACTGAGACATGGCTTGGCACTGATGCACCTGCTGTTCTCACTGAGGCTTGCCCCCCAGATTTTAACTTTTTATTTTCTACAAGGGGGGGCAGGAAAGGAGATGGAACTGCTTCGATCACAAGGACCACAATGTCATCAAATGAGGTTTCTTTCAATAAGTATTCATCATTTGAGCATCATGCCTTTGTTTTTAGCAGCCCTCCTATTCTATGCATAACAGTTTACAGACCATCCCAGTACTCCACCTCTTTTATCGGCCAATTTTCTGAACTTTTATCAATCATTCACGCTACATACAACAGGATTTTAATAACTGGTGATTTTAATCTACGCATCAACAACACCTCGGACCCAGTGTCCAGAGAATTTTTAAACCTCCTTCACTGTTTGGATTTTATAAAACATGTCGCGCAGCGGACCCACTGCAGACGGCGCATCCTGGACCTGGTCATAACCTATGGCCTGTCCGTGGGTGTGTCCTCTGTTATGGATCTGGCCGTGTCTGACCACTTTTGTGTGTTTTTTAACATCACCAGTTTTAACCAACGGGGGGGCCCTGTGAGAACGGTGAGGAGATGCTACCTAAATTCTGAAGTGGCTGCAAATTTTGTCCAGATTTTACAGATCACTCCTGCAGAAATTTTACCAGCATCATGTGATTTTATTGTTTATACCTTTAACAATAAATTAAAGTCAACGCTGGACTCAGTGGCTCCAATTTTAATAAGAACAATTAAAACAAGACCTACACCCCCCTGGAGAAACGAGGAAATTAAAACACTAAAGAGAAACTGCAGGAGTGCTGAGAGGTGACGGAGAAAATCAAGGTTAACAGTCCATTATGAAACATTACGTGATCACCTCAAAACTTACAATAACGCAGTCAAACAGGAAAGAATCTCCCATTTTCAAAAACTAATTAACGACCATAAAAACAACCCCAAATACCTCTTCTCCACAATAGATCATTTAACAAATACCAATTTTAACAGATCCTCCAAGATACCAAATGATGCCCTCTGTGAGGACTTTGTAGACCACTTCAGAAGTAAAATCAATGACATCAGATCAAGTCTTTTATCTCAACAGATTTTAAATGTCGACACACCTGGATCATTGATTTTACCCGAGGATACACTGGAGAGTTTTGTCCTGGTTGATGCGAGGACACTTGGTTGAGTTTTCTCCCAAGTAAGGCCCACAACCTGCTTTTTAGACCCAATTCCCACACCGTTTTTTAAAGCATTTTATGAATTCTTTGAGGAACAGCTGTTATAGATGGTGAATTGCTCTCTTCAGACAGGTGTCTTCCCCACCTCCTTTAAAACGGCGGTGGTGAAGCCCCTCCTGAAGAAGAGCAATCTAGAACCCAACATCTTAAATAACTATCGGCCTGTATCCAACTTACCATTTTTAAGTAAAATTTTAGAAAAACTTGTTTTTAACCAAGTGAATGACTTTTTTAAGCGCAAATGACATTTTAGAGAGGCATCAGTCTGGTTTTAGGATGAACCACAGTACAGAGACAGCCCTTTTAAAGATTTTAAACGACATCAGGTGCAATTTAGAGAAGCACAAACTCACAGTCTTGGTATTGCTGGATCTAACCGCCACCTTTGATACAGTAGACCATCACATTTTATTAAATAGACTGAAGAACCTGGTCGGCCTCTCTGGTACTGTTCGTAATTGGTTCACCTCCTACCTTACTGATCAAAGCTTCTTTGTAAGTATGGATACATGTTCCTCGAGAATCCACAAGACAAAGTGTGGGGTTCCCCAAGGGTCAATTTTAGGTCCAACTCTTTTTAATCTGTACATGCTTCCTCTTGGGGACGTCATCAGGAGTCATGGCATCAGTTTCCACAGCTATGCTGACGATACGCAGCTTTACATTGCCGTGGCTCCTGATGACACAGGGCCAGTTGATGCCCTTTTAAACTGCATTTTAGATATCCAGTCATGGATGGCAGCAAACTTCCTACAGCTCAACCAGGACAAAACAGAGGTTTTAGTCATTGGTCCTGAAGGTCAGAGAGAGAAACTTTTACCAAAATTACAGGATTTTAAACCTGCGCAATCAGTAAAAAACCTTGGCGTAGTTTTTGACTCTGAGCTCAGTTTTATTCCTCACATCAAAAACATAACAAAGGTAGGTTTTTACCACCTGAAGAATATAGCCAGAGTTTGCCTGTTTCTCTCTCAGGCCAGCACGGAGGTGCTGATGCACGCTTTTTTCTCGTGTCTTCTAGATTACTGTAATGCCCTGCTCTCTGGTCTTCCCAAAAAGAGCACTTCTAACCTACAGTTATTACAGAACTCAGCTGCACGAGTGCTGACGAGGACCAGAGGGCAGGAGCACATTACACCAGTTTTAAAATCGCTGCATTGGCTACCCATGCATTTCAGGATCCATTTTAAGGTTCTTCTATTAGTTTTTAAATGTCTTAATGGTCTTGGGCCAACTTATTTATCTGACCTGCTTTTACCCTATCAACCCTCGCGGACTCTGAGGTCCTCCTGCACCGGCCTTTAAGCATTCCTCGAGTAAGCTCGAAAACACACGGGGAAGCGGCTTTCAGTTATTATGGTCCCCGACTGTGGAACAGCCTCCCGGAAAGCCTCAGGGACGCAGGGACTGTTGAGGTTTTTAAAAAGAGGCTCAAGACTCACCTTTTTAATCAGGCTTTTAATTGATTTTTTAATTATTCTTAATTTCTTTTACGCTCTTACACTGCTTTATGTTTTATCCTTGTTAAACTTTTACTGTTTTAGTCCCTCAGCTCTTAGCTTTTATACCTCTTACCCTATTTTACTGTTTTAGTCTCTCAAGTTTTTAGCTTCCACACGTTTTACCTCATTTTACTGTTTTAGCCCCTTAGTTTTTTAGCTCCAGTGTTTCCTCATGGGGGCCTGACAGGCTGGGGGTTGTCTCTAGTCTACCGCTGGGGGTGCTGTCCCGTGGATAGCTCTGGCCCGGGTGGCTAGTGGGCTCAGTGCTTTGGTGTGGAGCCTCATGTCTCCCCGGGTCAGGGTGGTCTCTGTGGCGGCGCTCCCTATGGTCATCAACTGTGACCTCCCTCAGCCTGGTTGACCCCAAAGGTGGTTTCTTCCTCGCCTCAGGTCTCGGTGCCCAGCCATGTCTCTTTAGTGACAGCTTGTGTGTGTGTGTGGGGGTGTATGTGTATGTGTATCTGTGCGTAAGTGTGAGTGTGCATGTGAATGTATGTATTTATGTATGTATGCATCTATGTGGGGGTGGGAGGGTCTGGTTTTTCTGTTTCGCTTTGTTGTTTTTTATCGTCTGTGAGGCACTTTGTGCTGCCCAGTGCATGAAAAGTGCCGTAGAAATAAAGACTGATTGATTGATTGATTTTTGAATTTATTGACACCAAATCACCTCTCATGTGTCCTGGACATCCTCTTACAACTTTCACAGCATACACCACTGACCAACAGTGGGAGCAATTTCGGGTTCAGTGTCTTGCTCAAGGACATTTCGACACGTGACCGCAGGAGCTTGAATCGAACGCTGAACCTTCCAATTGAGAGATGGTGACTCTACCACTGAGCCATAGCCGTCCTTTTAGAAAGTGGGTTAAGGTGGTTTAAAACATTTAAGGTCTTTTTGACTTACCAAAAGCTGTGAAAGTTGTGAGAGGATGTCCAGGACACATGAGAGGTGATTTGATGTCAAATATAAATTAAAAAATGAGAAAGCTATTGAAATCATAATCTTAAACTGTGCTTATTTGAAGCGACCCACCCCTGTTAATGGTCTCAGTGCATTTTTTTAATTACCTTCTTCACAGACTAAGAGCTGTGAAAGTTGTGAGAGGATGTACAGGTCACATGAGAGGTGATTTGATGTCAACAAATTCAGTAATGAGAACGTTATTGAAATTGCAAGTTGAAAAAAAGCACATTTACAGCGACTGGCCCCTGATAATGGTCTCAGTGAATTTTTAATGACCTTCTATAAACTAAGTAAGAGCTGTGAAAGTTCTGAGAGGATGTCCAGGACACATGAGAGGTGATCTGATGTCAATAAACTCAAAAAAGAGAAAGCTATTGAAATTATAACCTTATAATGTCCTTATTTAAAACGACCGGCCCCTGATAATGGTTTCGATGTATTTTTTAATGACCTTCTTCACAGACTAAGAGCTGTGAAAGTTGTGAGAGGATGTACAGGAAACATGAGAGGTGGTTTTGATGTCAATAAACTAAAAAAAATGAGAAAGCTATGGAAATTCCACGTTCCAAATGTTAAGGGCTGTCACCTCCTATAATAGCAGTGGATTGAGATGTCTATGTTGAAAAACAAAAAAGTTTTTGAATATTGGAATGAGCCGTATTTCACTTTGACAACGGTCCCTAACTCCGTCTATAGTCACCGGTACATTCAACAGACATTCACTTCTTTGCGACCCCCGCTGCATCGTTATTATTGGTTATCTGAAGTTCATCAAAACTGTGAAACGTCTGCCTTAATCTGCTCTCCAACAAATCCCCAGACTGTGAGAAATCGATGCTTTGACTCGGAGCTATTGAAGGTAATCAACGCGAAAAAAGGCGAATGTTAAATATCAAACTATCTCCACCCCGGTTTTCTACTTACTTTGAGCTGTAACGACGGCAACAGACCAGATTTAAAAACGTCAAATAAATGTGGACTTGTAACATTTCAACGATCTGATGAAGTCCTTAAAGTAACATGAAATGATCTCAGATGGAGCTCAGATGTTTCTACAGTCAGAAGGACAAGCTACATTTCTGTCCTCACAGTAAATGGACTTAAATCAATGTTCACTCACCAGCCGTCGAGTCCTGGAGGAAAAATCCCACAAGAGTCAAAAACACCACAGTCTTCATTTTGACCTGTGACTTCTTCAACTTTGAGCAACTCTCGATCTCTCTGCTCCTGTCAGGCTCACAGCTGAAATGAGGTGAGTAGAGAAAGAGGGGCGGTCTTCAACCGTGTCAGCCAATCAGAATTTAGCTGTAATTTGACGACGCTGGCCACTGGGTAAATCTGAGCTGAACAGGTTATGAATGAAAGCGAAAGCAAACACATCCTGATCAGAGCATGACGCAGGAGGGCTGGGTGATATGGACTGAAAGCCGCATCTAAATATGTTTCAGCTCACTGATGATGATGATGATGGCAGGCAATTTTTAGAAAATGTTAAGTATAATTTAAAATTATTGCTGGGATAAATCTTGATTATTTTATCAGTTTACAAAATGCAAAGTGAGTGAACAGAAAAACTCCAAATCAGATCAGTATTTGGTGTGACCTCCCTTGTACTTCAAACCCTCTTAGAGTTAAACCTGCACAAAGCCAGGGGGGTTTGTAGGACTCTACTCAGTTATATGTTTAACCAGTTAAACCAACCAGGTACTAATGATCATCATCCTGATGTGTTTATTGAAACAGTATGTGAGCTTATTAGTAAGAGTATTAGGGCCATTTTAGATGGAATTTTTTTTTTCAGCAGGACGAAATTAAAGTCAAAATGGCGAGAATAAAGTCAAAATAACAAGATTAAAGTCAAAATGATGAGATTAAAGTTGAAATTATGAAATTAAAGTTGAAATGTCGAGAATAAAATTGAAATACAATTTCATGATAAAAGTCAAAATGATGAGATTAAAGTTAAAATGTTGAGAAAAAAAGTCGAAAGTCCAGAAATAAAGTCGACATACAATTTTGTGATAAAAGTCGACATTTCAAGAAAAAAAGTTAAAATTTCAGATTAAAGTAGAACGTTTAAGAATAAAGTCAATATTATAACATCAAACACCGTGGCCGTCTAGACAATGCCTTGTATCAATGATTAACAACAAAGAGATTCTTTCTCTTTTGGCTCATAAACACGGCGTTGTAGTCTCTATGAGGACTTTGAAGAGAATTTGCCAAAAACTGCATCTGTTCAGGAGGAAAAACCAATTGAGCTTGGAGGAGATGGCCACATTTGTTCAAGCTGAGCTAGCCAGAAATGGACAAATGCAAGGATACAGATGGTTACACCTGCGTGCAATTCAGTCGGGGTATGTTGTCTCACAAGACACAGTCAGACAGTTGATCAAGTTCTTTGATCCTGAGGGCGTGGGGCTCAGGCGAGCACGGCATCTGAGGCGCAGACACTATCGCAATAAAGGTCCCCATGCACTGTTGCATATGGATTCGTATGACAAGCTTAAGCCATTCGGCATTGCCATTAACGGCTGTATAGATGGTTTTAGTTGTTATGTCTTGTGGATGGAGGCCTATAGAACAAACAGCAACCCCGTAGTGATTGCAAACTACTTCATGTCACGATTGAAAACCAAGTAAACCAGGAAAAACAAAAGATGAAAGACCCAAATGCAGATTTAACCAAAAGGCTTTAATAACTTAAAGCAGGATCAAAAACTCCAAAAACAAATCCTTAACAAAAGGTCCAAACACAAAAACAGTCCTTAACAAAAAGCTCAAAAGTACAAAAAAAAAGTCCAAACAGAAAATAACTTCAAAACTCTGGAGAAGACTGGAGAGGACTGGAGATAAAATTGAGAATAGACACTGAAGACTTGGAGCGAAGGGAGACAAAAGGGTAATGTGCCCACAAAGACAAGGGCAAAACACGAGGGTTAAATACATGAGGTGATTGGGGGAAACCAGAAACAGATGGGGAAGAAGAATCAGGGATCAGGTGTGACAGGACGAGACAGGAAGCAAAACCCACGGCAAAAAGGGGAGAGAGGAGGACTTTCAAATAAAAACAGGAAACACAAGGACAAGACTAGAAACAAGAACAAAACGGGTAACTTAACTAAACTCAGGAACAGTATCAAAACAGAAAACAGACACATGAAGTCTAACAAGTAACACAAGGGAAACACGAGGCATGCAGAAAAAAACATAACAGGAAAAAATCATCACACTTTATCACAACTATTGAGCATCTTGGAGGATGCCTGGAGTGACTATGCGCTGATAGATTCACAGAACATCGACACGTCAAAAACATGCTCATCTTTCTGCACAGCAACCATACAGATGCCTTTGCTGCAGTCCGAAGTTTCATGTGTGCAGCACCGCAAACCAAAGGATTGAATCGTGGTAGGGGATCATGAGAAAGCAAAGCGCCCAGTTTTGGCTCAGCATTTTCAAAACCCTCCAAGATGATGATCACTTCTCTGGTGGTTTCCTTGATAAAAGCATAATCCAGTTCTGCTTCTTCAACCTTATACAGGTAAGTTTGGCTGACAGCTTGTGCCCCCTCCCCTTTCCTTGATTGACATGCACTGATTTAAACATAAAATCACATGCAATTTTGAACAAAATATTGTTGAGAAAAATGACAGGAAAATGACATGATGACATGCTTTTCCTGGTGCCATAACTGCATTACACACAGTGGTGGGGAGTAACGGAGAATTTTACTCAAGTTGTTTATCGTACTTAGTTATAAAAATCAAGGTAGGCTATTTAAGTCTACTTCACTTGAATAGCTCCATGTTTTGTGGCTCATACTCTCAGAGTTAATACTGGACATATCTATGAAAACCTGGGATTCACGCAAGATAAGAACAAAGGCAGACGATGGTGTGGTTGGAGGTTGCCCCATATCAATGTACACACTTCCAGAGATTTATGCTGTTGAGGATTGTCTCAAGACTCTAGATATGGACCAGATGGCACTTTGTAAGGAAGAGTGCACAAGCAAAGGCCAATATCTTTGTGATGAAACTGTATTTGATCTCTGCTGCCTCCTTATGCAGGAAAAAAGTTGGGATGCTCCTACAGATGCATTTTCTGCTGCTGAACTGTACACCTTACTAGGAACTGAAATATGTCAAAGTATCTGAGTATCTGTGGACAAGTCTCTTGCACAAAAGAGAATCATTTATGTAGGATTGTTAACGTTAAGGATAGCACACATCAAAAAATAAAGGTGGGCAGGTGTAGCCACTCATAATGAAACAATGGCTCATAATGAAATAACTTGAATGTAATAAAAGTTCATAATGCAAATATTGACTTATAATGTAATAAAATCATCAGCACATAACATATTGTCTTTGCGCATAATGTTATAATTTAACAATTTATAACATTATGAGCCGATTGTTACATTATAAACTTTGAAATTGAGACATTCTAGGAAAATAACAGATGAAAATGATAATACAAGGAAAACTTGTCTTTATGTCCAGAAATATACTAGGTTAGGGTGACCAAACGTCCTGTTTTTGTATCCTGTCCTGGCTGTCCTGGTTTGTTTTTTAAAAAGTGATGAAAATGTTCTGGTTTTCATTGTTTTTCATTGGACGGCACTTTAACACACCCTTTCCCCACCTTTCTGCTGCTTTTTGCCAATTGTCATTAATTTTTCCCTATATTTTCCCACGTTTTTGCCACTTTTTGCACTTTTTGTCAATTTTAATAATTTTTCACCCATTTTCCTCACTTTTGTGCTGCTTTTTTCATATTTTAGTTATTTTTCACTAATTTTCCCAAACTTCTTTTCTCCTTTTTTTTTATTTTACATTTTTTCCTAATTTATTTCCCCCACCTTTTTGACACTTTTTGATAATTTTAGTTAATTTTTATTCATTTTTCCAAAACCTCTTTCTTCTGTATTATTATATTATTATTATTATTATTATCATTATTTTCCAATTTAAGTTATTTTTCACTCATTTTCCCCACCTTTTGCTGCTTTTTTCCGATTTTAGTTATTTTTCACACATTTTAAATATGTTCAGATTATTGAGCATATTCGAGTAAACTTAAATATCATTTGAGTATCTCATTGCTGGGTATGTCCTGGTTTTCCGGTATCTAAATATGGCCAACCTATACTAGATATTGAGAGTTTTAATAAGATATTTACTTCGAGTTTTTGCACAGTTCATTCACATGTCACATGTTTATTTTATTTTAGCCATTTTGTGATGAAGCAAATACTAATGCTGGGGTTATGAGCTACAAATCCTAGCCAGCTAACTGGTATTTATTCCAGATGAGGCAGAACATCCAGCTTTTGGGGCCCCCTAGTGGCTTGTGGGGCCCCATGCATTTGCATAGTCTGCATATAGCAAGAAACGGCCCTGCAGGACACACAATAAAAGAAAAATATAATCTAAAACTTTGAATTTGGACATGAGTCATAATAAGTAATTGTGTCAATGCTGATGAAGCAGAAGATCCTCAGAGTTACTATGATGACCAAGAAAACTCTTCCTATACACAGAGCCCCAATGCTACGTTCAAGATGCATTCAATGAGAAAGTAACTTGTCACCACTTAAGATCTAATCTTGTACTCCAATACCTCTAATGAGACTCTATTGTATTGTTTTTAAGTATTTTTAATGACATAGTCTTTGGTTGTATTCAGGCGAGAGGCTGATTTATCGTCGACCAAACTTTGCGTAACTTATCAAGGCCTTACTTTTGTTCCAGTGACATACATTATGCTATGAAAAGGTGTCAAATGAAGAAAATAAAAGAACGATTGAATAAATATGCTGTCTCATGAAAGGTTGCTTTTGGGATGACACAATGTACATATTAATTTCACACTTACTGAATATGTTGCCTGTATCATTATAGGTATAGCCTTTTAAAGAACCTTGTTTACAAGTAAAACTGTAGACAAATTGTGAAATTGACCTGTAGGACTTAAGTGACCTGCTATTTTCCTTAACTGATATTTTAAGAAGACCATACACATGACACTTTTTTTTAACATACATGTTTTTTATTCCCAGCACCTTTTGTGGGACATATCATGCCTAATTTGGTACAAAACAAACAAACGAAAACAAACAAAACAAAAAAAAACCCTGTTACTGCACATCATCTCTCGGCTCTTCGTCACTTCCTGGTGAGCGTATTCGTCATTTCCTGTTTTCATACTGTAGCGCTGTTTGTAGTGTGTTCTTTCTCTGCTCTGTTAAAGGATAAGTTCGGTTTCTACAGCTTTCACATAGTTTATAGAATGAAGTAGAACAATACACTCACCCAGAAGGCTTTCCTGATCCAAACAGTGCTTCGGGAGATATTTAGATGCAAAATCGAGCAGCGGACATCCATATAAATGGTAGCAGACGGGGCATCTGTAGCGCCACTCCTAAAACTGCATTAATCGTCCAAAAACTCATTAGTTTCACCAACATTTCATCATGGTCCACTCACGCTACTCCTCCACGACAGTCCGGTGTCACTCCATCCATGTTTTTGTGACTGTGCTGACCTCTGAACTGAAAAGTTTCTTTTGGTTGCGTGCGCATGCGCAGTACGGCTCATTGTTTCAGCGGCGAGCGGTGGCTACACAATAACTTTCTTCTTCCAGTTTTGTGCAAAATGGACAAATATCTATCGGATGAAGATGGTGTGGACGAGAACTTTGAATATGATGGGTGTCCTTACAGTTTCGAGCCAGAGTATAAAGATGAGGAGCTCATCGAAAGGAGGACGCGGAGGCAAGAAACTTTTCAGTTCAGAGGTCAGCACAGTCACAAATACATGGATGGAGTGACACCGGACTGTCGTGGAGGGGTAGTGTGAGCGGACCATGATGAAATGTTGGTGAAACTAATGAGTTTTTGGACGATTAATGCAGTTTTAGGAGCGGCGCTACAGATGCCCCGTCTGCTACCATTTATACGGATGTCCGCCGCTCGATTTTGCATCTAAATATCTCCCGAAGCACTGTTTGGATCAGGAAAGCCTTCTGGGTGAGTATATTGTTCTACTTCATTCTATAAACTATGTGAAAGCTGTAGAAACCGAACTTATCCTTTAACGCTAATTATAACTGCTGAATATTTTACATTTAAGCCTTGAACACAATTGTGTTTGATTAACGTTCGATCGAACGTACTAAAGTTTAGCAAAAGCACTATCGCTTCTCTGAGGCGGTGTAATTCAGTTTGACTGTCTTCTTCTCCTAGCTTAGCTTAGCCTAGCCTAGCATTAAGCCGTTTAGTATGGCTTCTCTCTCCTCTCCTGTTCTCTCCTGCCCTATGTGTCAGATGTTCAGCTACTCCTCGTCCTCCTTTAGCGATAGTGGTAATTGTCTGAAGTGTAGCATGTTTTTAGTTCTGGAGGCGAGGGTCACTGATCTGGAGAAGCGGCTCCGCACTGATCCTAAACCCTCTTATGTAGCCGTAACTACTAGCAAGCAGGACGTAGCCAGTGCAGGTCGTGCTAGCGCTAGCTTAGCTTCTCCCCCGGCTCGTAATGACTGGGTGACTGTCCGTGGCAAGCATAGCCGTAAGTTGAAGACCCACTCGGTACCCCACCATGCAGTTCACGTTTCCAACAGGTTTTCTCCCCTCGGTGATGGCGACGCGCCCGGCGGGGAACAAACTCTCATAATTGGTGACTCCATAGTCAGAAACGTGAAGATAGCGAAGTCAGCGGGCATAGTTAGGTGCATCCCAGGGGCCAGAGCAGGCGACATTGAGTCAAATTTGAAGCTGCTGGCAAGAAGTAAACGTAAGTTTGATAGGATAGTCCTCCATGTCGGCACGAATGACTCCCGACGTCGCCAGTCGGAAGTCACCAAAGTGAACATTGAATCAATGTGTGCATTTGCCGAAACAATGTCGGACTCTGTAATTTTCTCTGGCCTCTTACCAAATCTGACCAGTGATGACATGTATAGCCGCATGTCATCATTCAACCGCTGGCTATCAAGGTGGTGTCCAGCAAACAATGTGAGCTTCATTGATAATTGGACATCCTTCTGGGGAAAACCTGGTCTGATAGGAAGAGATGGCATCCATCCTACTTTGGCTGGAGCATCTCTCCTATCTAAAAACATGGCAGAGTCATACTTATGACCTCTCATAGATGAGACCATGTTGCAGAGCTGCAGTCCTCCACGCTCCTCTACGCTTGCTTTAGGACAGTTATCCACCCATTACTGTTATGACAGTTGTGTTCATCACTATGATAACTGCTATGACAGTTGTAGTAGTGATGAATATTATTCTATAGAGACTGTGTCTGTCCCCCGACCCAAACGCCACATAGATGTTAGCACAAAAACAAATAAAAAAGGTGTCAATCATAGAAATCTGGTTAAAATCAAAACCTCAAGTGTAGAAGCTTCAAAACATCAGATAATTAGATGTGGTCTCTTAAATATTAGATCACTGAGATCCAAATCTTTACCAGTGAATGACCTTATATCAGAAAATCACATTGATTTACTCTGTCTAACAGAAACGTGGCTGTGCCAGGAGGAATATGTCAGTTTAAATGAATCCACTCCTCCCAGTCACTCAAATACTCATATACCCCGCGACACAGGCCGTGGTGGTGGTGTAGCAGCTATTTATCATTCTTGTCTCCAAATCAATCTGAGACCAAAGGCTAATTACTCCTCTTTTGAAAGCCTTGTTCTAAATTTATCTCATACTGATTCAAAAACCTGCCAGCCTGTCCTATTTGTGATAATTTACCGTCCTCCAGGCCCTTATTCTGAATTCTTATCAGAATTTTCTGAGTTCGTATCAAACTTGGTCCTTAGCTCTGATAAAATACTTATTGTAGGTGATTTTAATATTCATGTTGACAGAGAAAGTGATAGCCTTAGCTCAGCTTTTATGTCCTTAATAGACTCTGTTGGTTTTATTCAGGCTGTTCGTGAAGCTACTCATCATTTCAATCACACTCTTGATTTGGTTCTAGCATATGGCCTTGATGTTGATAGACTAAAAGTTTTTCCTGAGAATCCTTTATTATCTGATCACTTCTTAGTAACTTTTAACATCTTCTTAGAGGATTTTGTGTTTTGTAACAAAATTGTGAAGAGTAGAAATCTGTCCAATGGTGCCATGGCTAAATTTAAAGAAGCGATTCCTGCTGCCTTAAACTCAATAACTTGGCCAACTGATAACTGTGATATTAGCTATAGCCCCTCTCAGCTGGATCAGCTTGTTGATGACTCTGCCAGTCTACTAAGATCCACTTTGGACTCAATTGCGCCACTGAGACAAAAAACTATTAAACGTCAGAGGGCGGCTCCTTGGTTTACTTCTGAAACTCGTGAACTTAAACAAGCATCCCGTAAATTAGAGAGAATATGGCGCTCCAATAAAAGGGAGGAGTCACGTATACTTTGGCGGGAAAGTCATAATAACTACATGACAGCCTTACGACATGCTCGAGCTGCCTACTACTCCTCACTAATTGAAGAAAATAAAAACAACCCTAGGTACCTTTTCAGCACTGTAGCCAGGCTGACACAGAGTCAGAGCTCTATTGAGCCTGTGATTCCTCTAGCTCTCAGCTGTGAGGACTTTATGAGCTTTTTTAATAATAAAATTCTTAAAATTAGAGATAAAATTAGCAACTCCCTGCTTTCACCTGAACCTACAGTACCATTAATGGTAGTCAGACCTGAGTTAGATCATTTTTCTACAATTAGCCTTCAGGAGCTAAATTCTCTTGTCTCCTCCTCCAAACCATCTACCTGCCTGCCAACTAAACTGTTCAAGGAGGTCTTTCCCCTAGTTTGTCCATCCCTGCTGGAGACAATAAATATATCTCTATCAACAGGCTACATGCCACAGTCTTTTAAAGTAGCTGTAATCAAACCTCTCCTTAAAAAACCTAACCTCGATTCGGGAACATTAGCAAACTACAGGCCTATATCAAACCTTCCATTTACTTCAAAGATCCTGGAGAAAGTAGTGGCTAATCAGCTATGTGACTTCCTTCAAGACAACAGCCTTTTTGAGGACTTTCAGTCAGGATTTAGAGCTCATCACAGCACAGAGACTGCTCTAGTTAAAGTAACTAACGACCTACTCTCAGCTTCAGATGAGGGACTTCTCTCAGTACTTGTTTTGTTAGATCTTAGTGCAGCTTTTGACACCATTGATCATGATGTTCTTATACAGAGATTAGAGGTATTACTCGGGTTTACAGGGACTGCCCTAAATTGGTTTAAGTCCTACTTATCTGATAGATACCAGTTTGTACACGTGAACAACAAGTCCTCTGTGTACACTAAAGTAAGTTACGGAGTTCCTCAAGGCTCCGTGCTAGGTCCAATTCTCTTCTCCATTTATATGCTTTCCCTCTGTGATATCATGAGGAAATACTCCATTAATTTTCATTGTTACGCTGATGATACTCAGCTGTATGTATCAATGAAGCCAGGTGAGACAAATCAGTTATCTAAACTAGACACGTGTCTAAAGGACAGTAGGACCTGGATGGCCAAAAATTTTCTTCTTCTTAACTCAGACAAGACAGAGATCATTGTGCTGGGCCCTCGACACCTTAGAGAAATCTTCTCTAATGATTTAAGTGCCCTAGATGGCATTAGCCTGACGCCAAGCACAACTGTTAGAAATCTTGGGGTTCTATTTGATCAGGATTTATCCTTTAACTCTCACATAAAGCAAATTTCAAGAACAGCCTTTTTTCATCTTCGTAACATCGCTAAAATTAGGCCTATCCTGTCCCAGAGCGATGCCGAAAAGCTTGTCCATGCTTTTGTTACCTCTAGACTGGACTACTGTAATTCTCTTCTTTCAGGCTGTCCCAGTAAGTCGCTTAAGACGCTTCAGCTGGTTCAAAATGCTGCAGCACGTGTACTGACTAGAACTAGGAGAAGAGACCACATTACTCCTGTATTAGCCTCTCTGCATTGGCTTCCCATTAAATATAGAATAGAATTCAAGATTCTTCTTCTCACCTTTAAAGCTCTCAGTGGACAGGCACCAGTTTACCTCAAAGAGCTTGTAGTGCCGTACAACCCCTCTAGAACATTAGGCTCCCAAAATGCTGGCCTGCTCGTGGTTCCATCAGTCTCTAGAAGTAGTATGGGAGGTAGAGCCTTCAGTTATCAGGCTCCTCTTCTCTGGAACCATTTACTGACCACGGTTCGGGAGGCAGACACCCTCCCTACCTTTGAGGCTAGACTTAAAACATTCCTCTTTGATAAAGCTTTCAGTTAGGGACCAGCTCATAGTCCGTAGTTTAGACACATAGTTAAGATGCAATAGGCTTAGACTGCTGGGGGGATCTGGCACACTGGGCTCTATCCCTCTCTCTCTCACACTCTGTCTCCATATCTGCCTCTGCCCCTTTCTGTTTGCTCCTGTACTCGTCTCTGGCTCTTGTCTTTTAGGTGGCCTGGGATCCTTGGTGGAGACTGCCTGCTGCTGTGGAGTCACGAAGCCTCAATAACTACAATTACAGACATAACACATATTTGGCCATCTCACTCCAGTTCATAATCATTATAGCTGTTAATGTTGATATTAACATGATCTTTCTATCCATGGTTGATACATCTATAGTAACTATCTTTAGCTCCACATGGACATGAGATCCCTCTTGAAAATGAGGTGTCACATCTCAAGAGGTCTACCATTAATACATTTATACTTAACAGAGACAAATATGGTAGGGATGCACTTGTGGTCTGGGCACCCATGAGTTCGTTACTACCATAAATTCTTATTTTCAGTAAGACTTTTATTGATTATACTTCTATAAAATTTTCACCACAACCACACAGACATGAGGACCCTCCTCTAATAAATTTGTTTGCAGCAGAAACAAATTTGACGGCGACAGGTCTATGATTGGTCCATTGATCTGTCACTAGCTTTAGTTCTTACTTTAGTCCACTTGTCTCCACTTACCTCCCTCCCTTTGCCCACACACCCAGCACAGCATCGTGTGGATTTGCTGTTCATCATGAGACTGGGGTCCACATTCAAGATTTCCTGCTGCTTAACAGAAGGTTTTTTCTTGCCGCCATGATGGAGGGATTCATGATTGGCTATATGGATTCATGTTGGGTGTTGGATGTATATTTTTGTATATACATGTATATGTGTATTTTTATATGTATATATGTATCTATGCAGATATGTGTATCCATAATATGAAGAGCTTTGTGCTCTATTGTAAAGTGTCTTGAGATAACACTTGTTATGAATTGGCGCTATACAAATAAAGATTGATTGATTGATTGATTGACAATGTTTTTACGTAGTAACTGTGTTGTGAATACATAGTTTACGTACAGAGGGGCGCCGGCCTAATGGGTGTCTATGCAAGTCCTTAAACCTTTGCTCAGCATGTGACCTGAGGCGTCTTTGGGATTGGTTGCTTCAACTTTGCCCCAGGGGCGCAGGCCGATGCGCTCCGGACACTCCCACTTGGACTGGCAGCGAATCAGTATTGTTCTGGTGTTTCTTTTACTCGTGTGACTGGACAACGAGCTCTGTCAATCATATGGACACGTCACCGCAGCAGATATGATTTACTCATGCGCAAGTATCCGACCGATGCTCCCATGCACCGAGGAGGCGTCGTCCAGAGATCCGTCAGAGGATCACAGGAGAGGTGAGATTGCATTAGAGAAGAAAATCAGTAAGACGCTATGCTGCACTGAAGATTAGATTAGGATGTGTCTTTCCTAGTAGACATAACATAATTCAAGGGGCAAGTTTTGCATTTTATGTCACACATGGCACTAAACTGTAGATTAGGAGTCACAAAATGAGTTTGCCAAGAAGATATAAATGCTTTGTTCAATATAACATTATCCTTTTGCAGACTTAAGTTCTCAAAAATCTATGTAGTTTTTAATTCTTGCATATTTTTACAAAAACAACATACTTTTAGGAGGAATTGGGGCTTTTAATGGGTGGGTAAGTTTGTTTTTACCCTACTAGAAGTTCATTTTAAATTTAGTTGACAAAATTGATGCATTATTTTGATTATAATATTATATTAAGGGACCTATAAAATATATTTTTAAAAATCATGGCAAAGCAGGAACAAGACAGGAGAAATTGTAATACACAAGTGCATGCAGATTATTGCAGAGGTTTATTGCACTGCTCATTAAATATTACTGTTACATTGTGTGAAAGCCTTTAAAAAATTACAAAAAGAAGAACTGATAATGCTATCAAGTTATGTGTTGCAATGTACTGGTGAAAACTGTGGGGTTTTATTCGTCCCAAAAGTGTAAACGTCACAAGTTCTTTACGTCTTAGGTGTATGTCCATTACAGAATTATTTTTTAATCTACTGGAGCTTTTTGATTTGACACTTACCTTGTGCCTTTCCAGCTTGTACCATTGTGCACAGTATAAAATCAATGAAACCAGACCAACAAAATGTATATCTTGTCTCTAAATGTTGTGGTTTTATTATGGCAACTAAACATGTGATAAAAAATAATAAATATCAATATAAATATATATAGTATTGTCATTATATATAATTGTATACCATATGTTTAGTTGCTATAATAAAATGTCCTATTTGGATACAAAAATTATACATTCTGTTGGTGTTTCTTGCTGACTGAATACTACACAAAACGGTATAAAGTAAATGTTGTATCCAAACGCTCCAGCAGACGGAAACAGACTCCTGTAATGTAAAGTTTATTTTTTTGACTTTTTAAAATTTGGAGTTGTTTTTCCTATTTGTTTTTTATTTTATTCATACTTTTTACAGTTCATCTATACCAAAACTGTATCACGTAGTTTTACCTTTAGTTTTAAAGCATCAGTTTAGTGGTACATAAGATTCTGTTTGTGTTTACAATCTTGAGCCATGAGACATGAGACATGTATCAAATAAGACACTGTTCAGTTGACACAAGAAATGTTCATAAAATAGTGAAACCGACATAAATTATAGCTTTATTTTATGGGAGCAGGTTAAACTTTGGCTGTTTTATTGATTTTTTCAGTAAATACTGATGTTAACTTTTGGTAATAAAATGTGTTTTTCTATGTATTTTTTAATGACAGATTCACACAGTACCACGCCATGTTTCCTGAAGATTCCCTAAGCAGCACCTTGAAGGCCGACCCAGTGCTCAACTAAAACTGAAGACAGAGCTCAGTCTTATGTACAGCAAGGAGGAGTTCAGGGCCTGCTGTGGAGCTGTGGATCTTATCCAGTTGTTGATGGAAAATAATCTTGGAGAGGTATTTTCAGAGACTGTCACTCTGCTAAAGATCCTCATCAACACACCCATGACCACTGCAGAAGCTGAGGTGCTTCTCAGAACTTTCCTCAGAAACACCATGAACCAGGACAGGCTGAATGCACTGGCCATGCTGTCAATGGAAGAGAGACTGGTGACAGAGATGATGGACTTCAGTCAGAGGGTCACTGAGAAATTTGCAGTCCAGAAGAAAAGGAGGGAAAAATTTCTGTTCAAATAGTGCATTGTTCAAAGTAGGCTGTATTGTGATTATGTTTTGTCTTTAGTTTTTTTTCACTGTAGTATGGAGCTTCTTTGGTTTGTTTCCTCCAAAGCTGCACCCCCATTAAAATTTTTGGCACCAGCCGCCACTGGGTGTGGAGCTGTGTTGCCAGGTTTTGTCAAGGAAATAAGCAACAAGATCGACGAAAACAAGCTCAAACAAATACCCTCCTTTATGTGTATATATATATGAGTGTGTGTGTGTGTGTGTGTGTGTGTATATATATGTATATATATTATTTTTCTTTATTTTTTTCTGTCTTTTTTCAGTTCACTTTTCATTCTTTTTTATTCTTTTTCATACATCCCTTACACCCCAAAGGCTGTATGATTGACACATCCACGTCTGTCCACAGGTCTGGCCTGTTGACTGGTCTGCAAACTCGTCCGGCTATAGTGCAAAACGTGTGACCTCACCTGGGCTTGAAGAGACAGTCTCTGGGGTGTGGCACTTGCAGGTTAGGAAATCGCACTTGTATCCTCATCTGAAGTAGTAGGGGTGTCTAAGGCAAGTTGTGGAGGCAGATCGGTCTGGAGGTGATGGCGGTTCAGGCTCAGCACTGCTCCTTGCGATGTGTTGATGAGGTATTCCTCCAAAACGCCTACTGAAGTCACCCAGGCCTTTTCCTGATCCAATATGGTGAGGACTGTGTCTCCTGGTCAAAGTGAAGGAAGAGGTCCTCTCCATGGCAGCAATTGTAGTAGAGAGCATGTTTTTCCTTCTCACTGGCATCTTTTCATCTAACAGTCTTTCTGTCCTGCCAGTTGGGCCACAGATTCTTCTCCAGTGTAGGGCGTGTGGCTCTGATTTTTCTCCCCATTAAGAGCTCTGATGGGTTGACTCCTGTGGCAGTGGGCCTAGTGACATCATAAAAGCCTCGGACTGGAGCCTCTACCAGCATCCTTTTATTGTCTTCATAAGCTGACTGCTGTGAATGGCTCCAGGTCCAGGCCTTCTTGCTCTTTAGAAGCTTGTACAATGGCTGCCCCACTGTTGGGAGGGCTGGGATGAACCTTTCCAGATAATTAACCAAGCCAAGGACTCGTTTAAGTTCCTGCACATCTCCAGGCAGCAACAGTTGGTGAATGGCATCTACTTGTCAGGATCTGGCTTGACCCCTGACATGTCGATGAGGTGGCCCAGGAAACAAAGTTGGCTCCGTCTGAGGGATCATTTCTCCTGATCAAGTTTCAGGCCTGCTGACTCGACGCACTGTAACACCTTTTCGAGTTGGGCATCATGTTGCTCCATCAAAGTCCCGTAGCCATACCTGTTTTTGTTTGTTTGTTTGTTTGTTTGTTTGTTGCTCAGATCTGATTATTATTTTGATCCATGTCACCTTTTAAAATGTGGCCTTTATCAGACCCAGTTCACAATTCAAAGAGCTTTGCTGGCATTAATGTGGGGTACTAAGGAATGACAGAATAAAGAATTAATGATAGTATGAGGACATACTATACACTCCTGTACAGTAGGTGGTGGTATGCACCTAAAAGTTGTTTGCGATCCGTGAATCAAACACAAGAAGAAGAATGTAGGGTACTAGAGCCAAAGCATTTAATTAAAAATAAAAACAAAATATATCAAATATTTAGAGCAGCATGGTGAGTAGCAGCAGGTCGTGTGTGTGCCTCACAGCAAGAAGTTTGCTGACTTGATCCCCTTGTTGGTCAGGGCCTTTCTGTGGAGTTTGTATGTTCTCGCTGTGCATGTGTAGGTACTCTCCGGGCACACCGGCTTCCTTCCAAAGACAAAAAAAGTGCTTGTTAGGTTGATTGTTGACTCTTGATTGCCCTTAGGTATAAGTGTGAGTGTGAATGGTTGTATGGCTCTTTATGTGGCCCTGTGATTGGCTAGCGACAGGTTCTAGGTGTACCTCACTTCTCGCCTAATGTCAGCTGGGATAGACTTACCACATACCATAGCTTACCACAATCCCAAAAGGAATACAAGGGATGGAGAGATATTTACAGTAAAAGGAAAAGTTATTTATAATGATACAATAATATCTATTGTGAAACGTGATAGTAAAGGTTGAAAAACGGAGACTAAAAGAAAGGTTTATGAGGGAATAGATAAAAAATAAAAAAAATATAAAAATGTAAATAAATGTGCTGTGGGCATGTTTTGTTGTTTGACTCAATTGTGAGCGGGTAACAGTCCTGAAAGACCAAAAGTCAACCCCAACCTGCTTCAGATCAGGTGTGTGAGGAAGATAATCACCCATCCATCATCTACAGCACAGATCATGTTCAGGGATGTGAGACTGGAGCCTATTCCAGCTGATTCTGGATTCAGTCCCCAGCTAATCACAGGGCTGACATAGAGACAACATCAAATCATTCACTTGTACACACATGAATATTGGGCAAGAGGCAGGGTTCACCCTAGACTGGTCTCCAGTCAATCACAGGGCCACACAGAGAGACAGAAAACCATCCATGCACACAGTTAGACCTCTGGGTAAGGTAGAGTAACTGACTAACAAACATGAGAGACACAAAAACAATGTGAAAACAGGAGACAGAGTCCCTGACTGATAGGTGGAGTTGAACCAGCAACCTTCTGAGAGGTATGCACACTAACACACTGCACCACTGAGCTGTCCTTATTTAGAATCATGCATCCCTATCATCAATGATTAAAAACAAAATTTCATTACTGCTTTCAATAATTTCATCCCTGTGGTGACTCCATACTGGTATTTTGGGGACATTTTGACCAGCGTCAGTGCAAAGCCTCAGTTTCTGTCAATCAAACATGTTCAGTGGTAAATTTTTCTTACCTGTACTTAAACAGGTACCATTTATCTCAGTACACACCTGCACTGAGGTCCCTTTGAGAAAAACTGCCTGCTCCCACCTTTTTGAACCTCCTATGAGGAGGTATTTTGTGCATTTATAATTTCATTTTGCACGTGTGTTTTTTATTTTACTCATATTTGTATCGTGGTGTATCATGTTTAAGGTCTGCAAAGCACCTCCAACCAGAGGTTAAAATGTGTTACAGATAATCTTTGACTTAAACCATGAGTCACAGTTTTAAGTCACAGTTTCACTTTTGAGTTTGATTAATTCAAACCAGCAGTCTTTACCACACCTATCCCTGTTAGACCATTAGCATTAGAGCTGAGTCACTCTGATCCAGCCCGGAGTGAATCTTGATTTACACCCTCCTGCTGTTTCTATGTCAAACAGCAGCTCATATTTCAATATGAAGTAGATTCTCAGGGTTTAACTGATAAACACACATATAAAAGCCCTCCAGCAGTCGTCCTTCCTGGAGTTGTTCAGTCTTGGAGCCCCTCCATTGGGCGACAGCAGCTCTATGTCTCTGTGCTCTTTCTGGGAAATCAGCTGATCGGGTGTTGAGTTTTGTTTTGGTGAGATCTGGCATGGGTAAAACATTTCTGCTACCTGCTCTTCTCACCCTCCCTGCTTTTCCACATTCCTGTGGTCATAATGAAAACACCTTCTGCAGGAATATAATCAAAGCTGAACATCAGTGACAAATCAAAACTTTGTTTGAAACTCCAGCCTTTAACATCGAAGAAGCTACCTAGTCTGCTGCACAAAGACTCTAGTCCCTCAGCCTATTTTTCTGGAATAGGAAAGTTTGTGCAATGGTGTGATAATCATCATCTCATTTTAAATGTTAAAAAAAACTAAGGAGATGGTCCTATATGCTAGATCAGTCGGGGACCATAGTCCTGTTGTCACACATGACTCACCCATTGAGCAGGTCAGCTCATACAAGCATATTGGAGTTTTTTTAGATGACACTTTTAGCTGGAACGTGCATGTTGAAAGTCTGTGTACTCATCTACAACAAAGAATGTATTTTTTGTGCAGACTGAGAGCATTTGGGCTGGACAAAAGCATCATGGTTTTATTCTACCAGGCAGTACTAGAGAGCTTAATCAGATATGGGATGTCATCCTGGTATGGCAACCTCACTGCAAAATGAAAAACTAAACTGGCTCGTCTGGTGCACACAGCCTTGAAGGTGATGGGAAAGAGTGAGTATCCAACCTTGCAGTCTAGTTTTGATCAAACCGTTCTTAGGCAAACTCAGAGGAGAGCGACTGATTCATCCCATGTTCTTCACTCAAAGTATGACCTCCTGCCCTCGGGAAGATGATACAGAGTCCCTCACTGCAAACTTTACCTTTTCAAGAATTCATTTGTTCCAACCTCCATCAAACTCCTAAACAGTGTTTCTTGAGGCTGAAGATTGTGCAATATGTATAGTGTTTTTATTATAATGAACTTTTAGAATGCATTCATTCTGTATAATATTGTTATGCGTTTGCTGGTGTTGTGTTGTTCTGGCTGTGGGGGCATCTGTGGAGCAGCTTCTGAGTCCAGGACAAATTTCCCTGAGCGGGACAATAAAATATATTTGATTGATTGATTGACTGATACCTCATAAGAATGTGAATATCTCATACAGTGAAAATGTCACACAAGGATTATGTTTGCTTTCCGGAAAAAAAACATGAAAAGGTCTTGGGTGCTTAAACGCAGTGGTTCCTAAACTCTATGCTGAAAAGCCCCATGTGGAGATAATCTCAGACAGTGACCCTGTGAAACAAGTTTCCACATATTATTGTAATTTTATAAGCAATTTGTGATCTTTCATTGTCCTATCCCTCAGTGTCTTTTGAAGCATGCATTAAGTCTTAACAGTTATCAACAGCAAAATTTACCATAACGCTATTTTTCTTTTTTAACATAGCATTAAGTCTCTCTTTTGGTGATTTTTTTGTAAGTCTAATGATTCCCCAGGAAAATTAACATATTTTGAAACATAGTGATCAGTAATTGGGTGGTGCAGGGATGATGCTTGGGTCGTCCTGGTTTCCTCAACAACAGTAATATTTTTCAGTGGAATTTTATGCTATGACTGTCATTATACAAAATTCAGACCTCAATGGGGAAACCAAGTTTAACATCACAATACTCGTTTTAACTCAGAACTGTAAAATAAATTGTTTCTGGTTCAATACTTGATCTTTATTAACAGGCTACGTGCCACAGTCCTTGAAAGTAGCTGTAATCAAACCTCTCTTTAAAAACTACCCTCGATTCAGGCACATTAGCTAACTACAGGCCTATATAAATTTTCTGTTTATGTCAGATCAGACGCTCAGGCTGGAGGAACTCAAATGCAGACACGGCAAGTCCGTGAGGTAAAAAACAAGGTTTTATTGGCAGTCCAGAGTTCAGTACACAAAATGCAAAAACAAACCAGGCAAAGGTATCCAATAAAGTGCTAGGCTAGAGGCAGAGTCAAGGCAACAAAGGTCTGTGATCATGAACAAGACTATTAGAAGAAGTGCTGGAAAGTGACGTGAATGTACAACAATCTTGCGGCAAGACTGAGGGAGCCATGAGGTTAAAAACAAGAGCGGATTGGGGATGATGAGAGAAACAAAAGAAACAAAAATTAGAAATTTCAAAATAAAACAAGAAGCACGAGACAAAACATAAAACATGAGAAAATAAAGGGGGACTTAACAGACAGATGGTGATCATGACAAATTACCTCATAGATCCTTGAGAAATCATGTCTTTGCTCCCCCACAGTCAGGGTGGTGGTGTCGTGCTGTGTGATCTCCTCCTCCAATCGTCTCATCAGTGTCCAGGTCCAACCCCTCAGAAGTCTGGCCCCTCACCTCATCCTGCAGGTCTCATCAGCACCTCAGTCCATCTCATCAGGGTCCCTGTGAGCTGCTCAGAAGTCCACTCCTCATCAAATCCTGGATTCCTCACCACCACTAGGTCTAGACTCCAAGAGGGGTATCTGATCTCACATTCGCCCTCAGTACCCCTGAAGTACATCAAGACATCACCATGGAGTTACAGCACCAAAGAGATGCTGATCACTAAAGACACTACACATCTCTCCACAATGTCTCTCCTGACTGAAATAACTGAGCGAGCACTGATGGACCTGAGTTTGCTTTATTCATAAAGATGTGCTGCGTTGTTCTGGAAGAATGTTTTTAGACTCAGTACCAGCCAGTGGATCAGAGGGATGTTACTGAGCTTACTCTACACAGTCCAGTTGCCTTGCTTTTGAATCTTCAGAGTTACTGAGCTTCCTCTAGAGAGAAGATCAGACATACTGAAGGCTAAACAGCAGAAGTTAAACGTATATGAGGACCACTCATTAATTACATCAGAAATCTGGATTTAACAGATGATGAAGTAAATGACCTGATCGAGGTGGACGATGCAGTTTAGGAGCATATACAGTTGCAAGAAAAAGTATGTAAACCCCTTGGGATTACTTGGACCTTTGCATAAATTGGTCATAAAATATGTTCTGATCTTCGCCAAACTAACAACAATCGACAAACACAGTCTACTAAACTAATATCACGCAAACAATAATATAGTTTTTCATGTTTTTATTGGAATACATTGTGTAGATATTGACAGTGCAGGGTGGAAAAAGTATGTGAACCTGGGCTAATGACTTCTCCAAGAGCTAATTTGAGTCAGGAGTCCATCAACCTGGGTGTCAAATCAATGGAAATGAAAATGGAGGTGCTGTTTAAAAACGTGCTCTGCTCTATTAAAGGCAAACACCAGTTTTGATGTTTTGCTATTCTCGAAGATAGCGCTGTCTGACGTGAACCATGCGCGTCGCACAGTAAGCTTTCAGAAGACGTAGGATTTAGAATTGGTTGGACTTGGATAAGTGCTGTAAGGGTTAGAAAATATCTCTTAAGCCAGTGATGTCATCAGTCCACAGTAATACAAACTGGCTACAAATGGAGAGAGTTCAGCACTGTTGCTACTCTCCCTAGGAGTGGCCAGTCCTTTAAAGATGACTGCAAGAGCACAGCGCTAGAATGCTCGATGAAGCAAAGAAGAAGCCTAAAGTGTCAGATAAAGATTTACTGAAATCTCTGGCACATGCTAACATCTCTGTTTGATTAACTCAACAATACGACTAAAAAGAAACCTGGGAGGAAACCACAGAGGAAGCCACTGCTGTCCAAAAAAAAAAACATTGCTGCACATTTGAAGTTTGCAAAAGAGCACCTGGATGTTCCACAGCACTACTGGCAAAATATTCTGTGGACAGATTAAACCAAAATTGAGTTGTTTGGAAGGAACACACAATGCTATGTGTGGAGACAAAAAGGCACAGCACACCAACATCAAAACCTATGACTGTCTTTAAAAATTGTGCTTAAAATGTGTCGTCAAACCTCTGCTCAAAATTTTTCACAGCAGCAGCCCTGATTTCCTGTTTTTTGTTGTCTGTTTGCTTGTTGTTGACAATCATTTAGCCTGCATACATCTCCATGGTGCTTCAGTGGACATTTGAATGTGTTTGATATGTTTTGTTTTTTTTTAGATTCATTTGATTATCAGACCAAAAGTCAGAACATTTGGTAAAATTAAAAGGTGCTTCAGCTCCAAGTAGAAGAGTCATGACAATAAAGAGTCTGCAGATGATCCAGTAACAAGAATGACTGGACAGCAGTTGTGAATGAAGTACACTGATACTGAGCACTTGAAGAAATGGACGATAAGCTCTATGGGATGTAACCTCCACCTGTGTTAGTCTGTTTTCATACCAGGCTCAGACCAAACTATAGCCCCATTCAGCTGTGACCTCCACCGTGAGGCTTCACCTCCACTGTGAGCCTCACAGAGACAGAATGGGGGACGAAGTTGACCCCTGATTCACTGCGTCTCCAGAGGTCATATCAGAGGTGTAATATTGAGAGAGGGGGTCACGTGGACTCAGTGGGAGACAGGAGCGCTGTGAGTGAGAGTCTCTGCCTTTGTGTGTATGGGGAGCACTCACCACGTCACATTCATCTAAACTGTTTCACACCGTGAACTGACACAGATGTTACACCCTCAGCTGAATGTGGATGTCCAGAGGTGTAATGATGATGGAGCTTCGTTGGGGGGCTTTTGTGTGAGGGGCTTATGCTCATGGTCCTTCATATGCCTCTCTACAGGTGAGACCTTCAGCTGAAGGTGTTTAGTTTCCTGTCTGTCTGTCTGTCTGTCTGTCTGTCTGGACCTTTCTCATGAACGCCACACCTCAAGAACACTCTGAAGACTTTTCTTCAAACCTTCCACTTTGACTCAAGAGTAAACTCGTCAGATTTTGGAGGCTAAAGGTCAAGGTCATGGGGCCTCATGTTCATCCCAACAAGGGATCTGCTTTGAGGAATATTTACTTATGAGAACCCTTCAATTAATGAACTCTGAACTCTTAATTTCATCTTTTATAACATCAAACAAAACAAGAAAATCTCCTGTTCATAGAAAATTCCATCACAGATTAATTTGTTTAGTAAAACATCATCTTCTGCGACCACTGCTGTCACCTAAACTACCATTTAATCTATTTTGTATGAACTTTATCCATCAATTTGACCCCCTCACACTGAACCAGAACTGTAATCAAAACTTTAACTTCAGACATGCACCAACACAATCAGACACAGAGTTGTAGAAACCTCACTCTCACAAAAACCACCCCAGCCCCTCTTCATGACCCAACACTGGTCTGTCCTGTCCAGCTATCAGGGGAGGAGAGTAACTAAGTACATTTACTCAAGTTACTGTAACAGAGTTTTTATAATCAGTACTTCTGATTTGACTTGAGTATGTTTTTGGGATGTACTTCTCTCAGTTACATTTGTCAAAACATTTTGGTGCTGAGAAAAAAATATCAAAAAGCATAAACCAGTCAAAGTTTTCCATCAGCGAGGTTTCAATGAAACAAACAGATTAACTTTAATGTGGACTCAAAGTTTATTTTCACGATGCTCAGCACTGAGGTTACACAATAAAACTGAAATATTACTGTTTGATACTCAATACCTGACAAACCCAAGACAGGATTTCTACAGGCGTTGGTCACATTTTGGAATTAACTACTTATTGAGAATATTAAGAAAAACAAATAAAAACATTTACAATGAACATTTAGAAATTTCATGTCTATCAGATTAAACTGATTCTCACATATAGACCTCACCATATCAGACCACCTTGCCATAACGCTCCATATCAATGTCCCCTGTCCCCATCCCAAACAAACACGAACCATCTCCTTCCGAAATCTAAAATCTCTCTGCCCCACCACTTTCATCAACTACATATCCCACGCCACCATTGTATCTAATATCCCTGTCAACCCAACCACTGCTGACCTGGTCACATATTACAACAACATACTCACCACCAGCCTCGATCAACTAGCACCTGCCAAAAGATCATCTGTCTCATTCACCCGCTCTGCCCCCTGGTACACACCTGAACTTCACAAACTCAAAAGGCAATGCCGACAATTAGAACGACTATACAAAAAAACTGGACTCACGGTACATCTACAAGCATACAAAGACCATATCCACCTCTACAGATCTGCTCTCACATCTGCCCGCACATCATTCTACTCTGGCATTATCCTTTCTGGCTCATCCAACCCTCGTACTCTGTTCTCCACCATCAACAAGCTCATCAAACCGATCGACAACATCTCACAATCATTCACCAATGAAAAATGCAATAACTTCATTAACTTCTTCAAATCTAAAACTGACAAGATCCACCAAGAACTTTCCACAACCTCAACCTCCTGTCTGGACCTGCCACCTTCCTCCCCTGCTGTACCTCATAACATTCTCACCTCTCTGTCACCCATTACTGGATCAGATCCCAACAACATTTTTAGAAATATCAACCTTTCCACCTGCTCCCTGGACCCTATTCCATCACCTCTTGTCAAAGCCTGCCTTCCCTGTCTCAGCCCGCTCATCCTGGACATCATCAACTCATCTCTCACCTCTGGAACTGTCCCCCCTGCTTTCAAACTTGTCACCATCACACCCATTATTAAAAAACCCGGATTGGACCCTGAAGACCCTAACAATTTTCGCCCCATTTCCAACCTCCCCTTTCTGTCAAAAATTCTGGAACGCTCTGTCGCCACACAACTTCAACAACACCTCCACTCCAACCAGCTCTATGAGACCTTTCAATCTGGCTTCAGAACCCACCACAGTACCGAAACCACACTCATAAAAGTCACAAATGACCATCAACCTCCCGCAGCCTCCGCTCCACCGACTCCAACCTCCTCAAGCCTATCACCAAATCCAAGCACCGGACCTTGGGGGATCGAGCTTTTGCCATCGCCACTCCCACCCTTTGGAACTCAATCCCCCTCCATATCAGAAACTCGGACTCTCTGTTATCATTCAAACAATCACTCAAAACGTACCTGTTCACAAATACATATGACCCCTAACCACCCATAATTTTTGTTCTGTTTTATCCTTTGTAAAGTGTCTTTGAGTCTTTCTGAAAAGCGCTATAAAAATTTGATGCATTATTATTATTATTATTATTATTATGATCAATAATCATCTATGATATTCTATATTTACTCAGTCAAATTGTGACTGTGCAGAACTAAGACTCACAGAAAGTACAAAATATAATTTCACTCATATCGTTAATGTCCAATTTTATACACTAACTGGCCACTTTATTAAGTACACCTTGCTAGCACCAGGTTCATCCCCTTTTGGCCTCAGATCTGCCTTCATTCTTTGAGGCATCAATTCAACAAAGTGCTGAAACTTTCCTCAGAGATTTTGGTCCATATGAGCATGACAGCATCACGCAGTTACTGACCCCTGGAGGTGCTTATTGGATTTGGATCTGGTGAGTGTGGAGGCCTCTGGAGTTCAGTGAACTCATCGTCATGTTCAATAAACCAGTTTGAGATGATTTGAGCTTTTTGACATGCTGAGTTATCCTGCTGGAAGAAGCACCAGAAGATGTGGACACTGTGGTCATAAAGGGATGGACATGGTCACGACAATACTCAGGTAGACTGTGGCACTTTAATGGTGCTCAGTTGGTACTAAGGGCCCAAAGTGTGCCAAGAAAATGTCCCCCACACCATCACACCACCACAATCAGCCTGAGCTGCTGATACAAGGCAGGATGGATCCACGCTCTCATGTTGTTCACGCCAAATTCTGACCAGTTTATTTTTTTAAGATACTTTTGTCACATTTTAGACTTTTTATTGGTCGTGGAGAGACAGTGGATTGACTCTGAAAGTCAAGTCCAGTCTAATTTATTCATATAGCACATTTAAAAACAACATTTCTTGACCAAAGTGCTGTACAACCACAAAGAGACAAACTAGACAGGAAAACAGCAATGAACCACCATGAGGCATAAAACAAACTAAAATTCCCAAATGGGACAAGAAAGCACAAAGGCTAAGGACAAACAAGATAAAAACTGAAACCATTCAACCAACATGATAACAAAACAATCTAGTGGTGACCTGAAAGTGATGAGGGACTGAGCAGATCTTTAATGCAGAGGGAGTGAGTTCAACAGCCTGAGAGCAGCCACCACAAAGGCTCCATCTCCTCTGGTTCAGACATTAGATCGAGGCTCCACCAAAAGCAGTGGGTTGATGACCTGAGAGATGGAGCTGGAGTGTAGTGGTGAACCCGATCAACTTGGTAGGACGTCCTAATCCAGTTAAAACTTTAATAACAATCAATCAAATTTTAAAATCAACCCTAAAATGTAAGCCAATGAAGAGGAGCTAAAACTGCTGTTATCTGGTCACATTTTCCCTGTGAGGAGGCTGCAGCAGCATTTTGCAGAAGCTGCAGACAGTAAAGAGAAGATTTATCAAGAATAAAGTACGAGTTGCAACGATCAAGCCTGGAGTTTAAAAAGGCATGAATAACTCTTTCAAGGCCACTTTTATTTAAATCAGACTTTACTTTAGCATGAGTCTGAGTTGGAAAAAGCTGGTTTTGACAACAGAGCTGATCTGACTGTCAAATTTTAATGAGCTGTCAAAATGTCAACATGATTTTTACAGATGAGCTTCAGTTAAGGGAAAGTGTGACGGGGAGCAGAGGAAGGCACACAGCAGCACAAGGCAAGAGCCTTCAGATATGGTACGAGCACGGTTTCAACCAGTCTCCAAACCAGCAGCCCTGACCCTGATATCTGACCGTGGAAGCAGAAACTGAGACTCATCAGACAAGGAAACAGTTCTCCGATCCATCTTCCTCAGATTTTGGTGAGTCAGTGTGAAGCCTCAGTTTTCTGATCTTGGCTAACAGGATTGTCACCCTGTGAGGTCCTCTGCTGCTGTAGCCCATCTGCTTTAAGATTCAGCCTGTGGTCTTCTGCACACTCTGGATGGAAAGACTGGATATTTGAGTCAGTTTAGCCTTTTTATAACCTCTGAACTCTGGCATCAACAAGATACTACGACCCAGAAAACTGACATTCACTGGATATTTTCTCTTTTTTGATATACTTATACTTTTATGATATCTTTATCTAATCAATATAATCAACAAATTACAAAAACAAAAATACATCTGAAAACAATAGGATAAATGATGAAAATGTCCTCATGTGGATTCTCAGTTGCCAACAACATCTAATGTATCAAATGAGATACAAAAAATATTTATATGTCAAATTTTATGGAAATTGTGATTTTGTTGGATTTCAGTAGAAAATGAAATAATCATTTCAGCTCCAAAAGATTTGAATGTTCTGGCTATATTTTGTGCATTCAGGCATTAAAGGGTTAAATTATGAATGCAATTGAATATGCATAATTAGCCTAGATTTAATTTTCCTTTAGAAAATGAAATTTTTTGGGCATCAATGTGTAGGCTACAAGTCCACAACACTAAGAACTATCCAGTATAAAAGCATCTGACTTGAAAATTAATGTAAACACTGGTGATTTTAATTGGAGGACAATAAGGAGTGGAGATTAACAGTCATTATACAAAACCCAAAACCAGTGAAGTTGGAACGTTGTGTAAATCGTAAATAAAAACAGAATACAATGATTTGCAAATCCTTTTCAACCTATATTCAATTGAATACACAGCAAAGACACGATACTTAACGTTCGAACTGGTAAACTGTGTTATTTTTTGCAAATATTAGCTCATTTTGAATTTGATGCCTGCAACATGTTTCAAAAAAGCTGGCACAAGTGGCAACAAAGACTGAGAAAGTTGAGGAATGCTCATCAAACACTTATTTGGAACATCCCACAGGTGAACAGGCTAATTGAGAACAGGTGGGTGCCATGATTGGGTATAAAAGCAGCTTCCCTGAAATGGTCAGTCATTCACAAACAAGGATGGGGCGAGGGTCACCACTTTGTGAGCAAATGCGTGAGCAAATTGTCGAGCAGTTTAAGAACAACATTTCTCAACGAGCTATTGCAAGGCTTCGTAGTAAAAGAGTGCGGGTACTAGACTGGCCTGCCTGTAGTCCAGACCTGTCCCCCATTGAAAATGTGTGGTGCATTATGAAGCGTAAAATACAACAAGTTGAACAACTTAAGCTGTACATCAAGCAAGAATGGGAAAGAATTCCACCCGAAAAGCTTCAAAAATTGGTCTCCTCAGTTCCCAAACGTTTACTGAGTGTTGTTAAGAGGAAAGGCGATGTAACACAGTGGTAAAAATGCCCCTGTGCCAACTTTTTTGCAATGTGTTGCTGCCATTAAATTCTAAGTTGATGATTATTTGCAAAAGAAAATAAAGTTTCTCAGTTCAAACGTTAAGTATCTTGTCTTTGCAGTGTATTCAATTGAATAGTTGAAAAGGATTTGCAAATCATTGTATTCTGTTTTTATTTACAATTTACACAACGTGCCAACTTCACTGGTTTTGGGTTTTGTACCATGGTCTGGGTGAATACTCGATTCTGATTGGCTGCAGGGTGTCCGTTAAAAAGTGTTATAGGACAATTATAAAAAAAGTTCTGGACAAATAGCCTGATTGCTCTAAATTATTGCGCTGGCTCAAACGCTAGTTGGTAACCGTGGCAACAGAAACTCAGAACATACGTTAACATACGTTATTTCACAGTTTATTTATCACAATGGCAAGACAGTAGACAAAACATGAGTGATTTTATAGTTTCCTTTAACCAATTTGGTGAATTTGATATTTTTGAAGACTGGGATGCAGCAGAAAAGAAAGAGAGAAGAGAATATAACAAGGAGATGCGACACAAGGAAGTGACACCGGAGAAACTGAACAGTTTAGAGGATGACAAGGAAACTGTCTGTGGACTTTGATTCTTTGAAACAAAATTTCGCATCATCGTCTAGACACACACAAGTGGTAAGAGGTGTACTTGCCATCTGAAATGATACTTTATATCATGTAACATTACGTTAAGCAATCATCTCACTTCCCTCCACTGATTAAGCCTAATATAACAGCTGCGGCCGACCGAGCTGCAGGTTCTGTGGCCAGAGCCGGTTACCTTGGCAACGCGTCACAACGAGAGATTAAATAGTCCACTCAGCCGCTAAAAAAACAACATTAGAGTATTAGTAGGTGATTTAATATTTCTTTCTTTTGTAAGTGACCATGGTATATATGGGATAATGCCCTTCGAGGTGTCCATTATCAGAAATTAATTGACTTCACGGAAGCAACCGTTCACGCCTCCGCGTCGTCCATTAATTCTGATAATGGACACCTCATTGGGCATTATCCCTTACAAATGTCATTAGAAACTGGATCTGTTCAAGTTAACATCTAAGTCAAATTTATCACTGCTTTATTTTTAAATCAATAAATGTATATTAGAACATCAAACTCAAAGTAATAATAGCCTACATAAATGAATTTTGAGGTCTGGACAGGAATGTCTGAGCAGAGAAATGTAAAACAGTGTAATATTTGTGTGCAGTCTGGTTTATTCTAGTGGGTATACTCTGACATACCCTGATGATGTTTGTCCTCTTAGGGCCTCCATACACTGAAGACATTTTTGCCACATTTTTACCAGATTTACACACCATCCACTGAACACATCTCTGTGACCCACTTATGGGCCTCCACCCACAGGTTGAGAACCGCTCCATTAGTAGACTGTATTTGAAGCTTGATCCTTCAAAGATTGTTCTGATATCATGGAGAATAAATGATGGAGGATCCCTCAGGGTGAATTTATTATTTAGAAAACAGTGAGTGAGTGAAAACAAGAGCTGGACTGATGAAGAATGTAGAGTTTTGATGAATCAAAGGCTGACTCGTCAGTTTTTGAAGTTTTCACTTAAACCGGGCACATGAGCTGTCAAGACACCGTGTGAATGATAAAATCAAACAGAGTGACTGATGATCCCTCACAGTCCCTGCGATGCACGTCTATCTGCGTCTTTACGCTCACCGGCAGACGGAGGAGCGCACACACACACACGCTGAGAGAAAGTGAAAGGCACACAAGCATGCTGCTATACGTATCCTTGCGCATTTTCTTGTGGTTATATGGCATTTCGGGGCGTTTTCTAGTGGGTATATGGCGTATACCTGCGTATGCACCCAGACTCTGCCATAGTGTGAGCGGAGCAGACTCCGCGCGGAATGTCCGCAGACGTCAGAGCTTTCATAGTCGAGCGCACTGCCGCGTATTAGTTTCTTGTGAAATGACCGCGAAAGCCTACATTTCCCACAATCCTTGTGCATTTGGAGGTGTGGCGTGAGAGCATGTGAAGCCAATGAAATGCGTGAGTCTCATGTCCAATGCGTGAGAGTTGGCATCCCTGCATGGTGACAGAGACATGTGAATGTTTTTCTTCAGAGGTCACTGATTATTTAAATTGTTGTTTTATTTCTCCATGTTGTGCTGTTTAAATCGTTTATTCTTAATGTGTTTGTGATTCTGACGGGCTGCTGTCTCAGCCTAGTCTCTCTCCATAAACTGTTTCTCCTGTCAGTGAAATAATCAGAACATAAAACGTCTCAAATGTGTCACAGAGGTTTTACAAAGAGGGCTCTGAGCATTTAAAGCAGAGTTTTAAAATGTGTGAATAGTCCGTGTCCCTCATGGAGAAGCTCACAGGCTGCAGGGTGGTGTGTTCATCATTGAGGGGCTGGATTCAGTTTCACAGTGAGCTCAGAGCTGGTGTCAGAAGCTTTGTCACACTGGGCTGAAATACAAAAAGACAAGAAAGTTAGTTCTCATAGAAACATACCTACCTACGACATGCCTACCTACAAAACAAGAGACATTGATGAAGACTCACTCTGTTTTTATCAGCTGATTAACAATGACATTAAGGAACACAGTCAAATGACGTCACCACTTGACATGGTAACCAATCAAACTGCTACACCCTCTGAGCACGGAGGAAAATGCGTTCACACGATGCTGATGGTGAATATTTGAACCACTGGTCATCAGTCTGAGCAGATCTGAGTTCTCTATTGATTATCGATGGGTATTTCATTAGGTCTTACCTCTGAACTCAATCCTTCCACATCAGGAAGTTGAACATTCTCATGTGCCTCGACTGTCCTCCAGTTACAAATATCGTTCAGAGTCAAATATATTCACAACTACGCCCAGAGCACAGGCAGACAAGTGCATGAGCACAAGCTTTAACCTGGAGTTTATCTCAGGTTGGACTTTTTCCATTCATCACAGCGGTGACAAAAACAGAGAGTCTGTGTGGTCAAGTTACACAGATGGATATGCAAGGATCTGGTCATCCTTTCAAAATAAAACACCCCTCTGTCTCTGTTATCAAAAAAGGTTAATGAAGGGGAGTCACGTGACATGGTTGGTGAAGATGGCTGCCTAGGCGGGAGGCTCCGAGTGGCATCGCTTAATTGATCCTTCAGTTCTTGTCTACAGCAGTTATTTAAGCAAGTTTTGCTTTGTTAAACTCCTCTAGTGACTTATTATGTCGAAACAACTCAAAAGTGGGGACATTAAAAAGCATTTTAGGTCCACGACACTGCATCAACATGGCAATGGTAACAGCTCAGTAGACATGGAGGCCCTGCATGTCGCTCAGGATATTTCAAACATTTTTGCAACGCTGCAGAAAATGTCCACTGATTTGGCCAGCCTGGATGATATACGCTGGACCACAGTTTGGTCTGTGCTGCTCTTGCGGATGTCTGAGGTAGAGAAAAGAGAGGAATGACTGGAGGACTCAGATAAAAAGAAAATGAAAGCCTCTTTAGAGGCTAACCCTGTTGCCACGAAGATGGAGGTGGACGACCTTCATAACAAAATCAAAGATATGGAAAACCGCAGCAGGCAGAACAATGTCTGACTAGTGGGGGTTCCAGAAGGTAAAGAATCCGGGGGCATGGTGAAGCTCCTGCAGGAATTGATGAAGACTACACTCGGCTGGGATGATGCAGCTGAGCAACCGGAGATTGAGCGGGAACACAGGGCTCCAATACCACGACCAAACTTGGGGGAAAGGCCACAACCATCCTGATCCGCTTCCTACACTTGTCCCACAGAGAGCTGGTTTTACATGCAGCGTGGCAAGGAGCGGAGCAAAAGAGATCTGACCCGGGAGAACAACCGCATAATGATATTCCCTGATTTTGCGAGGGTCCCACAACTGAAACGGGATAAATTCAGGGACTGTAAGAAGGCTCTACAATCTGAAGACTCCAGAGTGACAGGTGAATTTGCCTGGATTAAGCTAGGAGAGTTTTTGGTCGTGGATTTAATCTGAAGGAAGTTATTAATGTGATAACTGAACAGTGGGACTGCAGTGGGAGATTAATCTTGGACCAGATGTGTGAGTAAATGAAGAGTCTTTCTTTCTTTCTTTTTGGAGGCCACCTAGTCAATCAAACATCATGGACCGATAGCCATGTTTAGGGGAAAGCGTGGTGTTCAGGGTTACGCGCTGTGTTTTGGGGTTTAGGGTGTTGTGTTTTTAAGGGTACAGCATATGTTTCATGAGAACATTTCTAAGAGATAGCTGCTACTTTGCTGTATGTTTATTTCTTGAATGACTTTTAAGTTTGATAGTTTGTGCATTTCCACTTGGAATGTAAATGGCATGGGGCATTTTATTAAAAGGAAAAAGATATTATCTGTTCAAAAACCAAACAATATGATATAGTGTTTTTACAGGAGACACATTTGTCAGCAGAGGAGTCTGAGAAGCTGTGTAGGGACTGGCTGAGTCATGCCTTCTGCAGTTCTGGGTCCAGTCAAAGCCGAGGGATTGTAACACTTGTTAATAAAAAATTTCCGTTTAAATGCATAAAGCTGCGTACACAGCGAACGTGACTTTGCGACCTTGGCGACCTTGGCGACCACTCTCCATGTAAAGTCAATGAACAGCTGCGATGGGGCGGGGCTAACCCTCCCGCGACCCGACAGATGCATCCTGGGTGACCTGGTCGCTTGTCGCTTGGTCACCAAAGTTGAAAAGTTTGAACTCTCCAGGCGATATCACGTATGGCTGTGCGGCAACAGCCAATCAGCGTTGTGTGGGTGTGTGACAGTACCTGTGACAGACAGTTTTCATTCTGGTTCACAGAGTGACAATCCATCTAGACGGGACCGCAGAGAACTCACAGAAGATGCTGCAGCGCCATCAGCTGCAGTGTTTTGTGGTTGGTAGGTGAGTGAAAAGGATACAGTTGGAATACTGTCAGCTAATACATCCTATTATATGATTTATGATATGATTCAAGTGGGCGTGACGTCACTGAGCAACAGCGACGGTGAAGAAAATGAGGTATTAATGGACATGCAACGCGACTTCAGTGGGCGACGCAATTTCAGTCGCAAAGTTGCGTTCGGTGTGAAAGCAGCTTAAGACAGATTAAAGTAACAGCTGGAAGGATGCTCATAATATATGCTGAAATTCAAGGTCACCCAATTATTTTGACAAATATTTATGTGCCAAATGTAGATAATCCACAACTTTTTGCGGAATCAGAAGGAAGCATACAACAGGTAGGAGACTGCAATGTTATTATTGGCGGTGACTTGAAGTTAGTTATGGTATCAACTCTTGATCGCAGTAATAAGGCCCAATCGATATCGTCTAAAGCCTCTTTGGCAGTTAGGAGTATGTCTGAATGCTTAGGGCTGGTGGATGTTTGGAGGATAGTAAATCCCCAAGGAAGAGACTGTACATTTTTTTTCGGATTTTAGGATTCATTCGTAACCGTAGTTCAGCAGATAATATCAGGCGTTTTATCAACATTATGTGGGCAGTCTCTGATTTCAGTACACCTATCGCAGCTGTTTCCCTCGACGCTGAAAAAGCATTTGATAGGGTTGAATGGGGATATTTGTTTGAGACTCTAGAAATACTTGGATTTGGGGATACATTCATGAAGTGGGTCCGTTTATTATACAATCGACCAATCAGTGCATTCTAATGGTTATATATCTTCATACTTTGAATTAGGAAGAGGAACACGCCAAGGATTGCCACTGAGTCCTCTGTTGTTCTGCTTTGCAATTGAACCACTAGCAGCAGCGATAAGAGCTGATATTAAATTTCGCGGCCTAGCACACAATGGTTCTGTACATATATTGATGCTGTATGCCGATGATGTTCTTTTACTGGTTTTGGACCCTTTAAAATCTGCACCAGCACTTCTAGATATAATCAGTTCATTTTCAAAATTTTCAGGATATAAGAACAACTGGGACAAATCTGAGGCTTTGCCATTAACACGGTATTGTCCAACAACATTATTTCAAGCTGGCAAGTTCAGATGGCCCAAGCAGGGTTTGCAATATCTTGGTATTCTCTTCACTCTGAAATTGGACGATTTTATCAAAGCAAACCTGGATCCCTTAATTCAGAGACTCGAAGTTGATATAAAACGGTTGTCCTTACTTTCTCTGTCCCTATGTTGGAAATGCAATGTCATAAAAATGAACTGTGTTCCAAGGATAAATTATTTATTTCAGTGTCTTCCATTAGAAATCCCCAAAAAACACTTTAAGAAATGGGACTGCATATTTAAGGAGTTTCCTTGGAATGGAAAGCGGCCACGCATCTCTATGGGGAAATGACAACAGCGGGTAGAAAAAGGTGGTTTGGGGTTCCCAAAACTTCTATTCTACTACAATGCATTTGGCCTGAGGCATCTGGCACATTGAGCTTTGCCAGAGAGAGAGCTCCTCCATGGTATAAGATCAAACAGTCCATATCAGCTCCTCTCCCCTTGTTATTTTGTTTGTCCACTAAATGTAAACGTATGAAGGCCCATCCAATAGTATCTCATCTTCAGAGTCGATGGAAGAAAACTGCAGGGCTGACAGGTTTTGACCAATATTTAAATAGAAGTATAGCAAGTATATGGCAAAATCCAAAGCTGAAAACTGGCAAACAGTCATTTTTAAGGAAGGAATGGGTAGAAAGGGGAATTCTCAAATTAGAAGATTCATATTTGAGCGATACACTTAAATCTTTTGAACATCTAAAACGACAATATGGTCTTCCGAGAACTCAGTCCTGGAGATACTTTCAACTAAACCACCTTTTGAGAAAGACTTGTGGGTCAAATTCACAATCCCAAATGTCAGTAGAAAAGGTAAAGGAAATTTTCCAGGTTTTTGGCAAGGGACATGAAGCATCTAAGTATTACAAAATTCCTTTGGAATGTGTGGGAAGCAAAACTGCCACAGCAACTAAAATTGCCTGGGAAAGAGATCTGAGGGTCTCATTTAATGCCCAGGAATGGGAGGAGGTTCTCAGCAACTGCTGTTTAATGTCAAGGGATCTGAGGGTTAGGCTTATTCAGTTTAAGATCCTACAACACTTCTACTGGACCCCCAGTAGACTATACAGACTGAAGTTAAAAGACTCTGCAACCTGCTGGAAATGTGGAGTGTATGAGGGTACACTGGTCCATATGTTATGGACATGTCCCAAGGTTCATCTCTTCTGGACAAAGATTCATGGATATATTGTTAACATCATAAAACTGCAGTTTTCTTTCTGTCCAAAGCTGTTTATATTAGGAGACTCTGAGGTGTGATCATCTTTTCTACAACCACTGAAACAGTGGACTCAAACAACTACTATGATTGGATGACAAATCATCCTCAGGAACTGGAAGACCCCTGGAGAATCTTCCTTCCAAGACTGGGAGATTGAAATAGGGAAGGTAGCTGCAAAGTATGGCATACAGAATGCAGGAAAGTACAAAAACATACCTCCTGAAGTGGGGCAGTTATATTTCTTTTATGAAGGACCAGTGTCATGATGTGGTGGAAATGCACCCCTTTTTTCTTTTTTCTTTTCCTCCTTATGGATATTATATTTCATATACATGTATTTTTTTTTTCTTCTCCCTAATGCGTTATGGACAATAGTGCTGTGTACAAACCACTCTATACGCAGGTTGACCCCTCTTGTTTGTATGTATGCTGGGTGGGGGGTGGGACAGGGGATGTTGTGTTTGGATTGTAATGTGACACATCATTTGCTGTATGATTGACTTCATGAGAAAATAAAAACTGCAACTCATAAAAAAAAAAGATTAATCATATATACTATATCAATCAAAGGTGACATTAGATAAAATAAGGTTACAGATGATTGGAGGACAGAACGCACCATCAGCACTCTGTTTCTACAACCATTTCCTCTGTTCAGGAACATCACGGTGTTATGACTAAACAAGTGACCATGTTCACTGGAGACACTGAGCCCACTGGGTTAACAGAGTGGTGCAGGGAAGACAGATTTTTGCAGGCCAACGTGGACAAATGTCATTCATCAAGAGTTCTACGATTAATCATCTAAAAACTTAAAACAAACAGGACAAAGTTTTGTGTTTTTGTTTCTTACAGGTTCTTCTTTTGTAAATCAGGAATCCAACGAGGGCCAGAGCAAGAACGACAACCACAACAATGATGCCGATTGCAATTGGCACAGCAGGATCCACGGGGTCCACTGTTGATCAGAAATGGAAAAACAAAGACATACTAAATAACACTGTCCTGTTTCAAGTCACATTTTAATCACTATATATTAATATAAATTAAAATATTACAGATGATACTAATAACAGAGGAGAACAAAACACAAAGACATGATCCCAAAATCAAACATGTTTCTACATTTGATTTCATTTTTTCATTGTCTTGTTCACCTGAACACTGGTTTCTCTACAGTATGTTGATGAAGCACTAAGACAGCTTTTGACACCTTTAATTTTTATTTCTGTGATGTGACGTTTTATTTTTCTGCTTATTACCTCTGCCAAGGACGTGTTTTTCTTTCTGATCCTTTTCATGCAAGATTTCACTTTAATTTTTGTATTAAAATAGAAACTAAATGAACTAATATAAGGACATTTGTGTTGGTTTGTGCTGATCTACAGTGGGTTGCAAAAGTATTCATACCTATGACCAAAACTCAATTTCTCGGCACAGAACAAAGGAAAAGTGTGTTTCACCTGTTTGCATGAAAGGAAATAGCACAAACACAACAATCCATCACTGTTTTTGTTCATAAGCACTCTTTACTATAGATAGATTGCATAAGTCTGTATTTTATTGTTGCAAAAGTATTCACACCCTTACACCGAAGTTGTTATTTTGAGTCGAAATGATTGCACACCATAAACTATTGCATCACAGTGTCACAAGCCTGCATTTAGTCACCTGTGACTCGTATAGGCTTGATTACCCCCTATAAATTGTGTCCAATAGTCACCTGTCCACAGTCACCCCATGCTTGTCAGCAGACAACAGTCATGAAGTCCAAGGAGCTGTCAGAAGACCACAGAAAGAAAGTTCTAGAGAAACATAGACATGGACAAAGCTATGCAGCCATCGCAAGTTCACTCAATGTGCCAAAAAGTACTGTTGCATCACTGGTCCAGAAGTGGAAGCGCCATGGTACCACTGTGAACCTCCGAAGGACAGGGCGTCCCTCCAAGATCACGGCAAAAGGCAAGAGGAAACTGCTCAGGGAAGCTACAGCAAACCCCTCTGTAACTCTCAAAGACCTGAAGAAGTCTCTCCAGGTTGCTGGGACTAATGTACACAAGTCCACAATATCCCGCACTTTACACAAGGAAGGTCTCTATGGGTGTGTTGCAAAGAAGAAGCCATACCTGAAGAAACAACATCTCAAGGCTCGTTTGCAGTATGCTACCACACATCTGAAAGACACTCCAGCGATGTGGGAAACAGTGATCTGGTCAGATAAAACGAAAAAGGAAGTTTTTGGCCTGAACACCAAGAAGTATGTTTGGTGCAAAGCCAACACAGCTGATGATCTGGCTCATACCATCCCTAACGTGAATCATGGAGGTGGGAACGTAATGCTATGGGGCTGTTTCTCTTCCTCCGGTCCTGGTGAGCTTGTCCGTGTACAAGGGACTATGGATAGTGCGAAATACATTGACATCCTGGAGAAGAACCTCCTCAAGTCTGCAAAAAGCCTGAACCTTGGGAGGAGGTTCACCTTTCAGCAGGATAATGATCCAAAACATACAACTCGAGTGCCACAAGAATGGCTCAGGAAGAAGAAAGTGAAGGTTCTAGACTGGCCAAGTCAAAGCCCAGATCTCAACCCAATAGAAAACCTGTGGCGGGATCTGAAGATTGCCGCCCACCGGAGATCACCAAGGAACCTGACTCAGCTGGAGCGGTATTGCAAAGAGGAGTGGGTGAAACTGTCCAAACAACATTGCGCAAAACTCATTGCTGGCTATCCAAAGCGATTGGAAGCTGTTATTGCTGCCAAAGGAGCTGCAACCAAGTACTGACTATGACTTGATGACTTGGTGTGAATACTTTTGCAACAATGAAATACAGACTTATGCAATCTATCTATAGTAAAGAGTGCTTATGAACAAAAACAGTGATGGATTGTTGTGTTTGTGCTATTTCCTTTCATGCAAACAGGTGAAACACACTTTTCCTTTGTTCTGTGCCGAGAAATTGAGTTTTGGTCATAGGTATGAATACTTTTACAACCCACTGTAAGCCTGTCAAGTCGTTTTCAAACACATATAAATGTTTGGAAAAAAGAGACAAAAACAAATCTTCAATTAAACTCTCCAGTGTTTCAGTAACTCCTCTGGTTCATCACTGCTGGTTCAGGTCTTACCGTAGTTGGTCTTGATGTCCTTCTTGTCCAGTTTTGGTGACCAAGTCCTTCTTCACACCAGAGAGCTGAAACACACACTCGTACTTCCCCCAGTCATCAGAGGGGAGCTCCAGGTCAACACTCATCTGGAAGGATCCGTCATGGTTGGGGAGGACCTCTCCCTTCTCCATCTTGCCATGAAGCTCCTCTCCATCTTTCCTCCAGAACATGTCAGCTTGGTTGGGGTAGAAACCTGTGGCGTGGCAGGTGATCCGAGAGGAGGGGTCCTTCTGGAGGAGGGACACTGTGGGGAGGTCTGGAGCACAAAAACAAAGACTGTTTATAGTTTATCATTATTGACTGTTGTTTACTGTCACTGCTCCTGTCTGATGTCATGGATGTAAATGTCTCAGTAACACAGAGACCGTATAAAGAGTGTAGGGCTGGGCAATAAAACAGGATTTAAAGATCAATAGTTCATGACTTTATTAAAACTTGATCAGAGTTCAAATAATTTACATGAAGAGTTTGGATACATTTATCAATACTTGATAAATAATCAAAGAATTTCCATTTTTATACAGAATAACTCATCACATAATTAGGGTTTTTAAATACACTCGATGACAATAAATCATCATAAAATTGACATTTTAAAACTCTGATTACATAATAAATCATATAATTTAATAACTTATTTAATCAGTGTCACTTAAAAAAAATAGCTAATGACAATAAATAATCATAATTTACTTTGACATTCAGTTAACTTAATAAATTGACATGTAATTAACGCCCTGAAATCCATGACAAAAAAATCATCAAAATATATTTATTTCTTTACATGTAGGAAACTTGATTAATCATCATATATTTACCTTTTTGGTTTTTTAAAGTCAGGTAATAACTTCACAGATCATCGTACAATTCAGGTTGTTTCACTGAATAAAAATCTTGACAAATTCAAATTTGATCATCCTTTTTTAATAATATATCATTACAGTTAATAATGTAAAAAATCATCATAAAATGTATGTTTTGTAGCTGAATAAATATCTTGATAAATATAATTTTTATAATCCTTTTTATTATATAATTTTTCAGTTTATGAATTAAATATCATTAAAGAATTTACATTTTTTACTGAATATCCTGACAAATTTATAATTTAATTATCCTTTATTAAATTAATTTTTTGACACTAGATGTCATAGTTTAATGCAGTCTTAAATATATTGTAAACACTTGTTTAATCATCACAGTACATTTTTACAAAATCTTATTAAGATGTTTAAGGTAATCAGAGATTATATTTTAAATATATTTTATTGTTTTTATTCATCCCAGATTTGACATGTTTATAGAACATTATAAAAACTTGATAAATCATCAAAGTTAACATTTTAAAGAGCTTTATCTCAGTGAAACAGGGTTTATTATTTCATGCTTTTCTTGCCTTTATTGTGTAAAGAAGAGAAACAGAGGATGGAGCTGGAGAAAGGGTGAGAGAAGGTGAGAGAGGGTGAGGACGAGCAGCAGACAGTGATGTTCAGGCCTGAACTCACTCTGGCTGCAGCTTTCTGAACACAAACACTCTGACAAACCACTCAGCTGTCAGCAAACAAGACTTCAACAAACCAACTGATCCAAACACAGACTGTGGATCATCATCCAGCTGAAATATGTCAGGTATGAGTTTAGGTCCATATCGCCCAGCCCTTACAGAGTTAATAAGAAACATTATCAAATAATATAAATGTCTTCATTCAGAGAAAAGAGGAGGGACAGAGACTGCAGCAGAGAGCTGAGGAGGGGGAGTTATTTTAGAAAGACCAGATGAAAACAGAGATGTGACCATGAAAAGAGAGAAACTTTAAAATGGACGACGCAGCAGAGACAAAACGGAGGAACAATAAGGAGGAAGCAGAGAGACGAGAAGAGAGCAAAGAAAAAGAGTTTGTCAAATATATATTGTAACGTCAGAGTGTGAAAAATAAAGAAACATGAACATGGACAAAATAAAATGACATCAGGTCTCATGATCTTACCTTTTCTCATCAGAGAGCTCTTTCCATACTTCACAAAATTCTTCAGGTAATCAGGGCATCTCTGGGCGAAGTAGTATTTAAGATACTCTAGTCGGGCTTTGTTATTATTCCACTTTTCTTTGGTGACGACTGCCTGCTGTTGAGGAGCGACCCATGTGAAGGTCTTCATGTCCAGGGCTATGAAGTCTTCTCCATCATAACCATACTGCCAGAAACCACTGTTGATCTCATCAGTCTCATCATCCCACTCACAGCCGTACATATACTGGTAAATGTGAACACCTGAGAGAGAGAGAGAGAGAGAGTTTTGTGGGTGAATCAGAGTAAATCACAGCTCAGTCTCACACCATCAGCTGATTCCTCGTCTTCACCACAGAGACACACTGATCCACACACACCAACACAAACATCTACCTCACACCTCCTGCTGTGATTGGCTGGATGGACCACGCTCACAGCCAATCAGCACGAGGACCAAGACAACAGTTCAGGTGAGAGAGAGTAGGGATGTGCGTTATTGGACTGACTTTCTCAGTCAGAGGAAGAAGGAGCTTCATCTGTCACTTTGAGAGCAGCAAACAGCTCTGAACAACCAGCTGACTGACAGTGAGCCACGGAGAGCGCTGAATAATCACCTGCTCTGTTTCATGGAGCTTCACACTGAAATCAATTCTGCTGATTGATGCTCAGGTCTGCAGAGTGATTCAGAGAGACAATCCTGACAAAGAGCTTTAAATAACACAAAAACACGTCCTCCTCAAGTGTTTCATCAAACCAGCTGGAGTTCACAGCTAAAACTTCAGTCCTGGGAACACATTTAAAGTCAAAGAAATGAGGATAAAAATCTGTTGCTGCTGCTTAAACTCCACAAACTTCCTGCTTCATCTTCTCTGGAGACCCTGTGGTCCATGCAGATATTCTGCTGATATGTGCTGCAGATTTATCAACAGAAAACATGAAGCTGCTCCTTCAGGTTTAAGCTTTTATCTGCAGCACCAACATCATGTCCATGATCTTCAGCCTCCCTCACAGACGGAGCAAAGGCTGCTGGGAAACTGAGTGAGGAAACACAGTTCAGACCCTCCACACTGAGCGCTCATGCTGACCATCAGACTCAGATTCAGCTGATCCTGGACTGAACTTTGACCCTCTGTGGATCAGTCCAACATTGTCCTGGTCCTGGGACAAAGTCCGCACTCCAGCGTCCTGAGCTGGTCTACAAGTTTCCCCTGAAGGAGAGTCTCAGTCCAGGATCAGTCTGTAGACTGGTGGTGCTGCAGCCCTCACAGGGTTCAGCAGTGTGGGACCACAGCTGCTCACAATGAGGCTCGGACCACCACCACCATGATGGAGACAGGGAGGCCGTCTGTGCGTCCTGATTGGTTCATCCGTCTGTCAATCATTCAACACTAACAGCAGCTGTTTCACCTGCAGATGTTTGTTTGATGCTTCCTGAGAGGACGGACCAACACCGAGGTCAGAGCAGAGCAGATAATCTAATCTAATCTGAGCTAAGATTTATTTATTAAGAGACCTCACTAAACATTATTGATTATACATTATTATTGATTTATTATTGTATTGTATATTTATTATTGATTTATTGATCAAACATTTAGTCATTTAAAACTTAAAGAAAGACTGATGTGAACTTTTTCATTTGCTTCACAACAACACTGAGCAGAATTTAATCTGAACTCATAACAAACAGATTAAAGCTGAAAATCATCAAATTGAACAGACTAAAACTTTTCTTTAACATTTTAAAATAAAATACATTTTAATGATTCACTAAATAACAAAGTTGATGTTGAAAAGGTTTTCTGTGGATCAATAAGTCATTAATTCCTCTGCCTAAGAGTTAATTATGAGACACTAACACAATTAAAATTCAATAAATCAATGAATATTTATTTTTTCTGTCTGAAAAGTTAATTACAACATACTCACACTATCAAAATTAAATTATTCGATAAGCTTTTGAAGGTTGCTGTCCTACAATGTTAATTATGATGTACTAAAAATGTCTAAATTAGAATAAATGTGTAAATTCATTGGATATTTTTGACCTTGAAGAAGAATTATTTCATTAAAACACAACCAAATTTCAATTACTAAGGTAATTTATTGAGTATTTCTTATTTTTAATATCAATTTGGCATGCTAACACCATTAAAATTCAATCAATAATTCAGATTTTTTTTTCTTCCTTTAAAATCAATTATGGCATGCTTACCCTTATATGAGTTTAATTAACTGAACAGTAGGTTAATTAACTTAAGCCTTTAACAGTAATTTTTAACATTAACAAATTATAACTATATTAATCACTTAATTTTATTAATGTATCTGCTTTGGAAAATAAGCAGTTATATTGCAAATTCTATTAAAACTAGATTAATCAGTGAAATTCAAGGTTAGCACATGGAGCAGCCAGACGCACGGTGAGATCGCTTTCCCAGACAAACCACAATTTACACCCAAACCAACTTAAAATTCAGTGTTGCTTGATAAAAAAGATAGTTTGGTTGGGGAAGAACCACGTAGAAGCCAAAAAGCCGACGAAAGAGAGTCTACAAACCAGAAAAACATGACGACAGCCAGAGACAGCAGCAGTAGGGTGGACCAGGGCAGCATGGCACCTGTCGACATAATTAAGGCAATTAACAATCTCAAAACTAATCCAGACCTTTTATGTCCGGGCGCCCCGCCCAGGCAGAAATCTGTAGCGCCCAGACAACTCTCACGCATTTCATTGGTTTCACACGCTCTCACGCCACACCTCCGATTTCTCACGCTAAAGGCACAAATCCCAGGAGGACGCAGGGATCGTGTGCACATACTCGGGCAGAGCGGACGTCTGCAAACCCTGTGCGCGCAAAGCTCAAACTTTAGGACCGCGCAGATTCCGCTCAGCGCACTGCTGTCACACAAAAAACACTGCTCCGTCTCTTAATTTTAGTGCTTTGCAAAGTCAGAAGGCAGAGCAGCGCTTCTCCCTCGCCCTCTGTGTACAGCATCATGACAGAGAAACGTAAAACAATGCGCAAGGATTGTGGGAAATGTAGGCTTTCACGGTCATTTCACAAGAAAATACTACGCGGCAGTGCGCTCGACTCTGACAGCTCTGACGTCCGCAGACATTCCTTTCTGCTCACAGTCCGCCAGACTCTGGGTGCATACGCAGGTATACACCATATACCCACTAGAAAACCCCCGAAATACCATATAACCATAACAAAATGCGCAAGGATGCGTATAGCAGCATGCTTGTGTGACGTACACTTTCTCTCAGCGTGTGTGTGTGTGTGTGTGTGTGTGTGTGCGCTCCTCCGTCTGCCGGTGAGCGTAAAGACGCAGATAGACTCGCATCGCAGAGACAGTGAGGGATCATCAGTCACTCTGTGTGATTTTATCATTCAAACGGTGCTCATGTGCCTGGTTTAAGTGAACACAAAGACTTCAAAAACTGACGAGTCAGCCTTTCATTAATCAAATCTCTACATTCTTCATCAGTCCAGCTCTTGTTTTCACTCACTCACTGTTTTCTAAATAATAAATTCATCCTGAGGGATCCTCCATCACTTATTCTCCATGATATCAGAACAATCTTTGAAGGATCAAGCTTCAAATACAGTCTACTAGTGGAGCGGTTCCCAACCTGTAGGTGGAGGCCCATAACTGGTCTCAGAGCTGTTTTCAGTGGACGGTGTGTAAATCTGGTAAAAATGTGGCAAAAATGTCTTCAGTGTATGGAGGCCCTAAGAGGACAAACATCATCAGAGTATGTCAGATTATACCCACTAGAATAAACCAGACTTCACACAAATATTACACTGTTTTATATTTCTCTACTCAGATATTCCTGTCTAGACCTCAAAATTCATTTCTGTAGGCTATTATTACTTTGAGTTTGATGTTCTAGTATAGATTTATTGATTTAAAAATAAAGTAGTGGTAACTTTGACTTGGATGTTAACTTGAGCAGATCAGTTTCTAATGACATTCTGACCGTTAATGTCCACTCCTTATTGTCCTCCAATGAAAATCACCACTGTTTACATTAATTTT
>JBAMNC010001823.1:0-150287 GCA_037902135.1 Cetoscarus ocellatus | reverse complement strand
ATAACAAAATCAAAGATATGGAAAACCGCAGCAGCCAGAACAATGTCTGACTAGTGGGGGTTCCAGAAGGTAAAGAATCCGGGGGCATGGTGAATCTCCTGCAGGAATTGATGAAGACTACACTCGGCTGGGATGATGCAGCTGAGCAACCGCAGATTGAGCGGGAACACAGGGCTCCAATACCACGACCAAACTTGGGGGAATGGCCACAACCATCCTGATCCGCTTCCTACACTTGTCCCACAGAGAGCTGGTTTTATGTGCGGCGTGGCACGGAGCGGAGCAAAAGAGATCTGACCCGGGAGAACAACCGCATAATGATATTCCCTGATTTTGCGAGGGTCACACAACTGAAACGGGATAAATTCAGGGACTGTAAGAAGGCTCTACAATCTGAAGACTCCAGAGTGACAGGTGAATTTGCCTGGATTAAGCTAGGAGAGTTTATGGTCGTGGATTTAATCTGAAGGAAGTTATTAATGTGATAACTGGAACAGTGGGACTGCAGTGGGAGATTAATCTTGGACCAGATGTGTGAGTAAATGAAGAGTCTTTCTTTCTTTCTTTTTGGAGGCCACCTAGTCAATCAAACATCATGGACCGATAGCCGTGTTTAGGGGAAAGCGTGGTGTTCAGGGTTACGCGCTGTGTTTTGGGGTTTAGGGTGTTGTATTTTTAAGGGTACAGCATATGTTTCATGAGAACATTTCTAAGAGATAGCTGCTACTTTGCTGTATGTTTATTTCTTGAATGACTTTTAAGTTTGATAGTTTGTGCATTTCCACTTGGAATGTAAATGGCATGGGGCATTTTATTAAAAGGAAAAAGATATTATCTGTTCAAAAACCAAACAATATGATATAGTGTTTTTACAGGAGACACATTTGTCAGCAGAGGAGTCTGAGAAGCTGTGTAGGGACTGGCTGAGTCATGCCTTCTGCAGTTCTGGGTCCAGTCAAAGCCGAGGGATTGTAACACTTGTTAATAAAAAAATTTCCGTTTAAATGCATAAAGCTGCGTACACAGCGAACGTGACTTTGCGACCTTGGCGACCTTGGCGACCACCCTCCATGTAAAGTCAATGAACAGCTGCGATGAGGCGGGGCTAACCCTCCCGCGACCCGACAGATGCATCCTGGGCGACCTGGTCGCTCGTCACTTAGTCACCAAAGTTGAAAAGTTTGAACTCTCCAGGCGATATCACGTATGGCTGTGCGGCAACAGCCAATCAGCATTGTGTGGGTGTGTGACAGTACCTGTGACAGACAGTTTTCATTCTGGTTCACAGAGTGACAATCCATCTAGACGGGACCGCAGAGAACTCACAGAAGATGCTGCAGGGCCATCAGCTGCAGTGTTTTGTGGTTGGTAGGTGAGTGAAAAGGATACAGTTGGAATACTGTCAGCTAATACATCCTATTATATGATTTATGATATGATTCAAGCGGGAGCGACGTCACTGAGCAACAGCGACGGTGACGAAAATGAGGTATTAATGGACATGCAACGCGACTTCAGTGAGCGACGCAATTTCAGTCGCAAAGTCGCGTTCGGTGTGAAAGCAGCTTAAGACAGATTAAAGTAACAGCCGGAAGGATGCTCATAATATATGCTGAAATTCAAGGTCACCCAATTATTTTGGCAAATATTTATGCGCCAAATGTAGATAATCCACAACTTTTTGCAGAATCAGAAGGAAGCATACAACAGGTAGGAGACTGCAATGTTATTATTGGCGGTGACTTGGAGTTAGTTATGGACTCAACTCTTGATCGCAGTAATAAGGCCCAATTGATATCATCTAAAGCCTCTTTGGCAGTTAGGAGTATGTCTGAATGCTTAGGGCTGGTGGATGTTTGGAGGATAGTAAATCCCCAAGGAAGAGACTGTACATTTTTTTTCGGATTTTAGGATTCATTCGTAACCATAGTTCGGCAGATAATATCAGGTGTTTTATCAACATTATGTGGACAGTCTCTGATATCAGTACACCTATCGCAGCTGTTTCCCTCGACGCTGAAAAAGCGTTTGATAGGGTTGAATGGGGATATTTGTTTGAGACTCTAGAAATACTTGGATTTGGGGATACATTCATGAAGTGGGTCCGTTTATTATACAATCGACCAATCAGTGCATTCTAATGGTTATATATCTTCATACTTTGAATTAGGAAGAGGAACACGCCAAGGATCGCCACTGAGTCCTCTGTTGTTCTGCTTTGCAATGGAACCACTAGCAGCAGCGATAAGAGCTGATATTAATTTTCCCGGCCTGGCACACAATGGTTCTGTACATAAATTGATGCTGTATGCCGATGATGTTCTTTTACTGGTTTTGGACCCTTTAAAATCTGTACCAGCACTTCTAGATATAATCAGTTCATTTTCAAAATTTTCAGGATATAAGAACAACTGGGACAAATCTGAGGCTTTGCCATTAACACGGTATTGTCCAACAACATTATTTCAAGCTGGCAAGTTCAGATGGCCCAAGCAGGGTTTGCAATATCTTGGTATTCTCTTCACTCTGAAATTGGACGATTTTATCAAAGCAAACCTGGATCCCTTAATTCAGAGACTCGAAGTTGATATAAAACGGGTGTCCTTACTTTCTCTGTCCCTATGTTGGAAATGCAATATCATAAAAATGAACTGTGTTCCAAGGATAAATTATTTATTTCAGTGTCTTCCATTAGAAATCCCCCAAAAACACTTTAAGAAATGGGACTGCATATTTAAGGAGTTTCCTTGGAATGGAAAGCGGCCACGCATCTCTATGGGGAAATGACAACAGCGGGTAGAAAAAGGTGGTTTGGGATTCCCAAAACTTCTATTCTACTACAATGCATTTGGCCTGAGGCATCTGGCACATTGGGCTTTGCCTCCAGAGAGAGAGCTCCTCCATGGTATAAGATCAAACAGTCCATATCAGCTCCTCTCCCCTTGTTATTTTGTTTGTCCACTAAATGTAAACGTATGAAGGCCCATCCAATAGTATCTCATCTTCAGAGTCGATGGAAGAAAACTGCAGGGCTGACAGGTTTTGACCAATATTTAAATAGAAGTATAGCAAGTATATGGTAAAATCCAAAGCTGAAAACTGGCAAACAGTCATTTTTAAGGAAGGAATGGGTGGAAAGGGGAATTCTCAAATTAGAAGATTCATATTTGAGCGATACACTTAAATCTTTTGAACATCTAAAACGACAATATGGTCTTCCGAAAACTCAGCCCTGGAGATACTTTCAACTAAACCACCTTTTGAGAAAGACTTGTGGGTCAAATTCACAATCCCAAATGTCAGTAGAAAAGGTAAAGGAAATTTTCCAGGTTTTTGGCAAGGGACATGAAGCATCTAAGTATTACAAAATGCTTTTGGAATGTGTGGGAAGCAAAACTGCCACAGCAACTAAAATTGCCTGGGAAAGAGATCTGAGGGTCTCATTTAATGCCCAGGAATGGGAGGAGGTTCTCAGCAACTGCTGTTTAATGTCAAGGGATCTGAGGGTTAGGCTTATTCAGTTTAAGATCCTACAACACTTCTACTGGACCCCCAGTAGACTATACAGACTGAAGTTAAAAGACTCTGCAACCTGCTGGAAATGTGGAGTGTATGAGGGTACACTGGTCCATATGTTATGGACATGTCCCAAGGTTCATCTTTTCTGGACAAAGATTCATGGATATATTGTTAACATCATAAAACTGCAGTTTTCTTTCTGTCCAAAGCTGTTTATATTAGGAGACTCTGAGGTGTGATCATCTTTTCTACAACCACTGAAACATTGGACTCAAACAACTACTATGATTGGATGACAAATCATCCTCAGGAACTGGAAGACCCCTGGAGAATCTTCCTTCCAAGACTGGGAGATTGAAATAGGGAAGGTAGCTGCAAAGTATGGCATACAGAACGCAGGAAAGGACAAAAACATACCTCCTGAAGTGGGGCAGTTATATTTCTTTTATGAAGGACCAGTGTCATGATGTGGTGGAAATGCACCCCTTTTTTCTTTTTTCTTTTCCTCCTTATGGATATTATATTTCATATACATGTTTTTTTTTTTCTTCTCCCTAATGCGTTATGGACAATAGTGCTGTGTGCAAACCACTCTATACGCAGGTTGACCCCTCTTGTTTGTATGTATGTTGGGTGGGGGTGGGACAGGGGATGTTGTGTTTGGATTGTAATGTGACACATCATTTGCTGTATGATTGACTTCATGAGAAAATAAAAACTGCAGCTCATAAAAAAAAAAAGATTAATCATATATACTATATCAATCAAAGGTGACATTAGATAAAATAAGGTTACTGATGATTGGAGGACAGAACGCACCATCAGCACTCTGTTTCTACAACCATTTCCTCTGTTCAGGAACATCACGGTGTTATGACTAAACAAGTGACCGTGTTCACTGGAGACACTGAGCCCACTGGGTTAACAGAGTGGTGCAGGGAAGACAGATTTTTGCAGGCCAACGTGGACAAATGTAATTCATCAAGAGTTCTACGATTAATCATCTAAAAACTTAAAACAAACAGGACAAAGTTTTGTGTTTTTGTTTCTTACAGGTTCTTCTTTTGTAAATCAGGAATCCAACGAGGGCCAGAGCAAGAACGACAACCACAACAATGATGCCGATTGCAATTGGCACAGCAGGATCCACGGGGTCCACTGTTGATCAGAAATGGAAAAACAAAGACATACTAAATAACACTGTCCTGTTTCAAGTCACATTTTAATCACTATATATTAATATAAATAAAAATATTACAGATGATACTAATAACAGAGGAGAACAAAACACAAAGACATGATCCCAAAATCAAACATGTTTCTACATTTGATTTCATTTTTTCATTGTCTTGTTCACCTGAACACTGGTTTCTCTACAGTATGTTGATGAAGCACTAAGACAGCTTTTGACACCTATAATTTTTATTTCTGTGATGTGACGTTTTATTTTTCTGCTTATTACCTCTGCCAAGGACGTGTTTTTCTTTCTGATCCTTTTCATGCAAGATTTCACTTTAATTTTTGTATTAAAATAGAAACTAATTGAACTAATATAAGGACATTTGTGTTGGTTTGTGCTGATCTACAGTGGGTTGCAAAAGTATTCATACCTATGACCAAAACTCAATTTCTCGGCTCAGAACAAAGGAAAAGTGTGTTTCACCTGTTTGCATGAAAGGAAATAGCACAAACACAACAATCCATCACTGTTTTTGTTCATAAGCACTCTTTACTATAGATAGATTGCATAAGTCTGTATTTTATTGTTGCAAAAGTATTCACACCCTTACACCGAAGTTGTTATTTTGAGTCGAAAATGATTGCACACCATAAACTATTGCGTCACGGTGTCACAAGCCTGCATTTAGTCACCTGTGACTCGTATAGGCTTGATTACCCCCTATAAATTGTGTCCAATAGTCACCTGTCCACAGTCATCCCATGCTTATCAGCAGACAACAGTCATGAAGTCCAAGGAGCTGTCAGAAGACCACAGAAAGAAAGTTCTAGAGAAGCATAGACATGGACAAAGCTATGCAGCCATCGCAAGTTCACTCAATGTGCCAAAAAGTACTGTTGCATCACTGGTCCAGAAGTGGAAGCGCCATGGTAACACTGTGAACCTCCGAAGGACAGGGCGTCCCTCCAAGATCACGGCAAAAGGCAAGAGGAAACTGCTCAGGGAAGCCAGAGCAAACCCCTCTGTAACTCTCAAAGACCTGAAGAAGTCTCTCCAGGTTGCTGGGACTAATGTACACAAGTCCACAATATCCCGCACTTTACACAAGGAAGGTCTCTATGGGCGTGTTGCAAAGAAGAAGCCATACCTGAAGAAACAACATCTCAAGGCTCGTTTGCAGTATGCTACCACACATCTGAAAGACACTCCAGCGATGTGGGAAAGAGTGATCTGGTCAGATAAAACGAAAAAGGAAGTTTTTGGCCTGAACACCAAGAAGTATGTTTGGTGCAAAGCCAACACAGCTGATGATCTGGCTCATACCATCCCTAACGTGAATCATGGAGGTGGGAACGTAATGCTATGGGGCTGTTTCTCTTCCTCCGGTCCTGGTGAGCTTGTCCGTGTACAAGGGACTATGGATAGTGCGAAATACTTTGACATCCTGGAGAAGAACCTCCTCAAGTCTGCAAAAAGCCTGAACCTTGGGAGGAGGTTCACCGTTCAGCAGGATAATGATCCAAAACATACAACTCGAGTGCCACAAGAATGGCTCAGGAAGAAGAAAGTGAAGGTTCTAGACTGGCCAAGTCAAAGCCCGGATCTCAACCCAATAGAAAACCTGTGGCGGGATCTGAAGATTGCCGCCCACCGGAGATCACCAAGGAACCTGACTCAGCTGGAGCGGTATTGCAAAGAGGAGTGGGTGAAACTGTCCAAACAACATTGCGCAAAACTCATTGCTGGCTATCCAAAGCGATTGGAAGCTGTTATTGCTGCCAAACGAGCTGCAACCAAGTACTGACTATGACTTGATGACTTGGTGTGAATACTTTTGCAACAATAAAATACAGACTTATGCAATCTATCTATAGTAAAGAGTGCTTATGAACAAAAACAGTGATGGATTGTTGTGTTTGTGCTATTTCCTTTCATGCAAACAGGTGAAACACACTTTTCCTTTGTTCTGTGCCGAGAAATTGAGTTTTGGTCATGGGTATAAATACTTTTGCAACCCACAGTAAGCCTGTAAAGTCGTTTTCAAACACATATAAATGTTTGGAAAAAAGAGACAAAAACAAATCTTCACTTCAACTCTCCAGTGTGTCAGTAACTCCTCTGGTTCATCACTGCTGGTTCAGGTCTTACCGTAGTTGGTCTTGATGTCCTTCTTGTCCAGTTTGGTGACCAAGTCCTTCACACCAGAGAGCTGAAACACACACTCGTACTTCCCCCAGTCATCAGAGGGGAGCTCCAGGTCAACACTCATCTGGAAGGATCCGTCATGGTTGGGGAGGACCTCTCCCTTCTCCATCTTGCCATGAAGCTCCTCTCCATCTTTCCTCCAGAACATGTCAGCTTGGTTGGGGTAGAAACCTGTGGCGTGGCAGGTGATCCGAGAGGAGGGGTCCTTCTGGAGGAGGGACACTGTGGGGAGGTCTGGAGCACAAAAACAAAGACTGTTTATAGTTTCTTTATCATTATTTACTGTTGTTTACTGTCACTGCTCCTGTCTGATGTCATGGATGTAAATGTCTCAGTAACACAGAGACCGTATAAAGAGTGTAGGGCTGGACAATAAAACAAGATTTAAAGATCAATAGTTCATGACTTTATTAAAACTTGATCAGAGTTCAAATAATTTACATGAAGAGTTTGGATACATTTATCAATACTTGATAAATAATCAAAGAATTTCCATTTTTATACAGAATAACTCATCACATAATTAGGGTTTTTAAATACACTCGATGACAATAAATCATCATAAAATTGACATTTTAAAACTCTGATTACATAATAAATCAAATAATTTAAGAACTTATTTAATCAGTGTCACTTTAAAAAAAATAGCTAATGACAATAAATAATCATAATTTACTTTGACATTCAGTTAACTTAATAAATTGACATGTAATTAACGCCCTGAAATTCATGACAAAAAAATCATCAAAATATATTTATTTCTTTACATGTAGGAAACTTGATTAATCATCATATATTTACCTTTTTGGTTTTTTAAAGTCAGGTAATAACTTCACAGATCATCGTACAATTCAGGTTGTTTCACTGAATAAAAATCTTGACAAATTCAAATTTGATCATCCTTTTTTAATAATATATCATTACAGTTAATAATGTAAAAAATCATCATAAAATGTATGTTTTGTTGCTGAATAAATATCTTGATAAATATAATTTTTATAATCCTTTTTATTATATAATTTTTCAGTTTATGAATTAAATATCATTAAAGAATTTACATTTTTTACTGAATATCCTGACAAATTTATAATTTAATTATCCTTTATTAAATTAATTTTTTGACACTAGATGTCATAGTTTAATGCAGTCTTAAATATATTTGTAAACACTTGTTTAATCATCACAGTACATTTTTACAAAATCTTATTAAGATGTTTAAGGTAATCAGAGATTATATTTTAAATATATTTTATTGTTTTTATTCATCCCAGATTTGACATGTTTATAGAACATTATAAAAACTTGATAAATCATCAACGTTAACATTTTAAAGAGCTTTATCTCAGTGAAACAGGGTTTATTATTTCATGCTTTTCTTGCCTTTATTGGGTAAAGAAGAGAAACAGAGGATGGAGCTGGAGAAAAGGGTGAGAGAGGGTGAGAGAGGGTGAGAGAAGGTGAGAGAGGGTGAGGACGAGCAGCAGACAGTGATGTTCAGACCTGAACTCACTCTGGCTGCAGCTTTCTGAACACAAACACTCTGACAAACCACTCAGCTGTCAGCAAACAAGACTTCAACAAACCAACTGATCCAAACACAGACTGTGGATCATCATCCAGCTGAAATATGTGAGGTATGAGTTTAGGTCCATATCGCCCAGCCCTTACAGAGTTAATAAGAAACATTATCAAATAATATAAATGTCTTCATTCAGAGAAAAGAGGAGGGACAGAGACTGAAGCAGAGAGCTGAGGAGGGGGAGTTATTTTAGAAAGACCAGATGAAAACAGAGACGTGACCATGAAAAGAGAGAAACTTTAAAATGGACGACGCAGCAGAGACAAAACGGAGGAACAATAAGGAGGAAGCAGAGAGACGAGAAGAGAGCAAAGAAAAAGAGTTTGTCAAATATATATTGTAACGTCAGAGTGTGAAAAATAAAGAAACATGAACATGGACAAAATAAAATGACATCAGGTCTCATGATCTTACCTTTTCTCATCAGAGAGCTCTTTCCATACTTCACAAAATTCTTCAGGTAATCAGGGCATCTCTGGGCGAAGTAGTATTTAAGATACTCTAGTCGGGCTTTGTTATTATTCCACTTTTCTTTGGTGATGACTGCCTGCTGTTGAGGAGCGACCCATGTGAAGGTCTTCATGTCCAGGGCTATGAAGTCTTCTCCATCATAACCATACTGCCAGAAACCACTGTTGATCTCATCAGTCTCATCATCCCACTCACAGCCGTACATATACTGGTAAATGTGAACACCTGAGAGAGAGAGAGAGAGAGAGTTTTGTGGGTAAATCAGAGTAAATCACAGCTCAGTCTCACACCATCAGCTGATTCCTCGTCTTCACCACAGAGACACACTGATCCACACACACCAACACAAACATCTACCTCACACCTCCTGCTGTGATTGGCTGGATGGACCACGCTCACAGCCAATCAGCACGAGGACCAAGACAACAGTTCAGGTGAGAGAGAGTAGGGATGTGCGTTATTGGACTGACTTTCTCAGTCAGAGGAAGAAGGAGCTTCATCTGTCATTTTGAGAGCAGCAAACAGCTCTGAACAACCAGCTGACTGACAGTGAGCCACGGAGAGCGCTGAATAATCACCTGCTCTGTTTCATGGAGCTTCACACTGAAATCAATTCTTCTGATTGATGCTCAGGTCTGCAGAGTGATTCAGAGAGACAATCCTGACAAAGAGCTTTAAATAACACAAAAACACGTCCTCCTCAAGTGTTTCATCAAACCAGCTGGAGTTCACAGCTAAAACTTCAGTCCTGGGAACACATTTAAAGTCAAAGAAATGAGGATAAAAATCTGTTGCTGCTGCTTAAACTCCACAAACTTCCTGCTTCATCTTCTCTGGAGACCCTGTGGTCCATGCAGATATTCTGCTGATATGTGCTGCAGATTTATCAACAGAAAACATGAAGCTGCTCCTTCAGGTTTAAGCTTTTATCTGCAGCACCAACATCATGTCCATGATCTTCAGCCTCCCTCACAGACGGTGCAAAGGCTGCTGGGAAACTGAGTGAGGAAACACAGTTCAGACCCTCCACACTGAGCGCTCATGCTGACCATCAGACTCAGATTCAGCTGATCCTGGACTGAACTTTGACCCTCTGTGGATCAGTCCAACATTGTCCTGGTCCTGGGACAAAGTCCACACTCCAGCGTCCTGAGCTGGTCTACAAGTTTCCCCTGAAGGAGAGTCTCAGTCCAGGATCAGTCTGTAGACTGGTGGTGCTGCAGCCCTCACAGGGTTCAGCAGTGTGGGACCACAGCTGCTCACAATGAGGCTCGGACCACCACCACCATGATGGAGACAGGGAGGCCGTCTGTGCGTCCTGATTGGTTCATCCGTCTGTCAATCATTCAACACTAACAGCAGCTGTTTCACCTGCAGATGTTTGTTTGATGCTTCCTGAGAGGACGGACCAACACCGAGGTCAGAGCAGAGCAGATAATCTAATCTAATCTGAGCTAAGACTTATTTATTAAGAGACCACACTAAACATTATTGATTATACTATTATTATTGATTTATTGATCAAACATTTAGTCATTTAAAACTTAAAGAAAGACTGATGTGAACTTTTTCATTTGCTTCACAACAACACTGAGCAGAATTTAATCTGAAATCATAACAAACAGATTAAAGCTGAAAATCATCAAATTGAACAGACTAAAACTTTTCTTTAACATTTTAAAATAAAATACATTTTAATGATTCACTAAATAACAAAGTTGATGTTGAAAAGGTTTTCTGTGGATCAATAAGTCATTAATTCCTCTGCCTAAGAGTTAATTATGAGACACTAACACAATTAAAATTCAATAAATCAATGAACTATTTATTTTTTTCTGTCTGAAAAGTTAATTACAACATACTCACACTATCAAAATTAAATTATTCGATAAGCTTTTGAAGTTCTTGTCCTACAATGTTAATTATGATGTACTAAAAATGTCTAAATTAAATAAATGTGTAAATTCATTGGATATTTTTGACTTGAAGAAGATTATTTCATTAAAACACAACCAAATTTCAATTACTAAGGTAATTTATTGAGTATTTCTTATTTTAATATCAATTTTGGCATGCTAACACCATTAAAATTCAATCAATAATTCAGATTTTTTTTTCTTCCTTTAAAATCAATTATGGCATGCTTACCCTTATATGAGTTAATTAACTGAACAGTAGGTTAATTAACTTAAGCCTTTAACAGTAATTTTTAACATTAACAAATTATAACTATATTAATCACTTAATTTTATTAATGTATCTGCTTTGGAAAATAAGCAGTTATATTGCAAATTCTATTAAAACTAGATTAATCAGTGAAATTCAAGGTTAGCACATGGAGCAGCCAGACGCACGGTGAGATCGCTTTCCCAGACAAACCACAATTTACACCCAAACCAACTTAAAATTCAGTGTTGCTTGATAAAAAAAGATAGTTGGGTTGGGGAAGAACACGTAGAAGCCAAAAAGCCGACGAAAGAGAGTCTACAAACCAGAAAAACATGACGACAGCCAGAGACAGCAGCAGTAGGGTGGACCAGGGCAGCATGGCACCTGTCGACATAATTAAGGCAATTAACAATCTCAAAACTAATCCAGACCTTTTATGTCCGGGCGCCCCGCCCAGGCAGAAATCTGTAGCGCCCAGACAACTCTCACGCATTTCATTGGTTTCACACGCTCTCACGCCACACCTCCGATTTCTCACGCTAAAGGCACAAATCCCAGGAGGACGCAGGGATCGTGTGCCACATACTCGGGCAGAGCGGACGTCTGCAAACCCTGTGCGCGCAAAGCTCAAACTTTAGGACCGCGCAGATTCCGCTCAGCGCACTGCTGTCACACAAAAAACACTGCTCCGTCTCTTAATTTTAGTGCTTTGCAAAGTCAGAAGGCAGAGCAGCGCTTCTCCCTCGCCCTCTGTGTACAGCGTCATGACAGAGAAACGTAAAACAATGCGCAAGGATTGTGGGAAATGTAGGCTTTCACGGTCATTTCACAAGAAAATACTACACGGCAGTGCGCTCGACTCTGACAGCTCTGACGTCCGCAGACATTCCTTTCTGCTCACAGTCCGCCAGACTCTGGGTGCATACGCAGGTATACACCATATACCCACTAGAAAACGCCCCGAAATACCATATAACCATAACAAAATGCGCAAGGATGCGTATAGCAGCATGCTTGTGTGACGTACACTTTCTCTCAGCGTGTGTATGTGTGTGTGTGTGTGTGTGTGTGCGCTCCTCCGTCTGCCGGTGAGCGTAAAGACGCAGATAGACTCGCATCGCAGAGACAGTGAGGGATCATCAGTCACTCTGTGTGATTTTATCATTCAAACGGTGCTCATGTGCCTGGTTTAAGTGAACACAAAGACTTCAAAAACTGACGAGTCAGCCTTTCATTAATCAAATCTCTACATTCTTCATCAGTCCAGCTCTTGTTTTCACTCACTCACTGTTTTCTAAATAATAAATTCATCCTGAGGGATCCTCCATCACTTATTCTCCATGATATCAGAACAATCTTTGAAGGATCAAGCTTCAAATACAGTCTACTAGTGGAGCGGTTCCCAACCTGTAGGTGGAGGCCCATAACTGGTCTCAGAGCTGTTTTCAGTGGACGTTGTGTAAATCTGGTAAAAATGTGGCAAAAATGTCTTCAGTGTATGGAGGCCCTAAGAGGACAAACATCATCAGAGTATGTCAGATTATACCCACTAGAATAAACCAGACTTCACACAAATATTACACTGTTTTATATTTCTCTACTCAGATATTCCTGTCTAGACCTCAAAATTCATTTCTGTAGGCTATTATTACTTTGAGTTTGATGTTCTAGTATAGATTTATTGATTTAAAAATAAAGTAGTGGTAACTTTGACTTGGATGTTAACTTGAGCAGATCAGTTTCTAATGACATTCTGACCGTTAATGTCCACTCCTTATTGTCCTCCAATGAAAATCACCACTGTTTACATTAATTTTCAAGTCAGATGCTTTTATACTGGATAATCAATTAAAGAAGCAATTGAAAAAACTAGAGAAACAACAACCTAAAACTGACAATAAAGATATAATAGGAAACCACATTAAAGATATAAGGAAACAAATAGAAACCTTAATTCACGATGAAACAGAAAATAAAATGAGATTCATGAAGCAAACCTTCTGTGAATCAGGCCCAAGGGCAACACAAATATCAGCGAGGCGTCTTCAGACACAACAAATAAATTCAGTTCACAACATTAGGGACCTTTTATCAAATACATTAAAATGTGAACAGGAAGCAATTCAAAGAGTCTTTCAAAACTACTATGAGACCTTATATTCACAGCCTGAGAAGGCTGACGAAGACAAAATAAAACAACTCCTGATTTCACTGGATCTCCCCTCAACAGGCTCAGATCAAAATAGATATCTGACCGCCCCTATCACAAAAGACGAATTGGACAAAGCCATCGGTAGACTAGTGACTAATAAGAGCCCTGGAAGCGACGGCTATCCAAATGAATGGTACAAAAATTTCAAAGAAGTCCTTGCCCCAGTATTTTTGGAATAATTTAATTGGATGCTTGAGAAGGTTATAGCCCATCCATCCTGGAGGGATGCTGTGATATCTGTCATTCCCAAAGAGGGGAAAATAAAGAATACTGTGAGTTATATCACCCAATATTGATTCTGAATGTGGATTATAAACTGTTAACATTCATTATCACTAAAAGACTTGAACATTTTCTGCCTGACCTGGTACATGAGAACCAGACAGGTTTTGTAAAAGGAAGCCAAACACAGGATAATATCAGGCGCACCCTTCATATCATAGACCATGTCAATAAACACCATACAAGTGCTGCCCTGATCAGCTTAGACGCCAAAAAGCATTTGATAGGGTCAGCTGGGATTTTTTGTATGAAGTACTAGAGAGGATGGGATTCAATGATAAATTCATTAAATGCATAAAGGCACTGTACACTGACCCATCAGCCAGAGTTAAAATTAATGGACACCTGACAGACACCTTTAAACTGTACAGAGGGACACAACGAGGCTGTTGTGCTAGCCCCACTCTCTTCACTATCTTCATAGAGCCACTTGCTAAAATAATTAGACAAGAGGATGAGTTGACAGGAATCACGATAGCAAGGGATGAACACAAGATAGGTCTATTTGCTGACAATACAATTCCTTCCTTCAAGATCCAAATTCAACATTTACTAAATTAGTAAAGATAATGGAAGAATATGGATTGATGTTGAGCTACAAACTGACCATGTCCAAAACTCAAGTTTTAACTTTTAACTACAAGCCAAATAATGAAATCAGGAAGAGATGTAATTTTAATTGGAATGTTAAGTCAATAAAACCCCTACGAGTGATAATAACTCAGAAACATGACAGCACTTACGAGACAAACTACAAACTAATAAACAATAAAATTCAAAGACGTGGCAAAGTGGTCAACACTAACAATGGATTTTAGCTCAAGAATTGAGGTGGTCAAGATCACCCTCGGGGTTGTGGATAGCGCAGTTGGATAGTGCACTTGGTCAGCAATCAGGAGGTTGCAGGTTCAAGACCAACTCTGGGCAAGACACTTAAAGGTATAATATCCGACATTTCACACATTTTTATATCAGATTCACAGTATGTGGCATCATAGTAACTCCGAGTACACACTCCTCACAGTGAAGGCTAAGCCCACCCCCCTCTGGCTGTGTTGATATCAGCTCTATGTAAACATTGACCTTTGGGGAGGGGCTCTCTCTCTCCCTCTCTCCACCCCCTCTCCCTCTGCTTATAAAGCCCAGGCCGCCTCCTGCTCCAACTAACCAATCACAGAGGAGGAGGCGGCGCCGTGACGCACGCAGCCTTCTCGTTATACAGACTGGCCAGCGGCTAGCTTCTGCTACACCGGGAACAAATCAATATTAGTGGAAGTATCAAACAAACATGAAATAACTAAAAGAAATTAAAGACTGAACAGAGTTTATCACAATGGAGAGCCCTGCGTGAGGAGAAGGCTCAAACACGGCCGGAGCTGGACCTGCATCTGGATCAGTGAGTATGTCTGTATGTTTCTGTGTTACATGAACCATGTTAGTGACATGTCACAGACAGGAGCATGGATAACAAACTGGGCTTTGTGCTGTGTAGTTAATGTTCACGTTTCACTTTTCTGATTTCTCAGAGCCATTTAGGCCGATATGGAAGCTAACATGTGCTAACGTTAGCCTGCAGCTAAAGGAAGCAGCCGCAGGCTAACGCAGCTAAAACATGAACACACGTTCACCCTGTCGATTGTTCTATATTAATGTGATCCTCATTGGAGTTCATTTATGTTACCGGGACACTGTTTAAAGTTTAGATGTCCGTCAGATAAAGGTAGCAGGCCACAGAAGAAGCACAACGCAGCTGAAGACTGACTGTTATCTAATTAACTAGCATATGAACGTAGTATTTGAGATCTCCAGAAAAAAAAGATTTCTGTCTTAATCAGTGTGATTTATAGAGCAACTTTACCACTGCAGCCAAGGTGACAAGCGAGAATGATTATCTCTGTGGTATTTTGGTACATGGTCTGAAGCTGTGTAATGTCTTGTTGAAACCATGATGGCTTTATTTACTAAAATACATCAGTAACTCAGCTATCCACTATAATATCTTAATATCTGATTGAAAAAAGAATCAAATAATGATACCAGATACGAAACTTGCAAACTCTTTAGAAGTGTAATGGTTTTAGTGTTATTTTTCCTTCTTCAGATATGAAAATGGTTCTGGTAAATCCACACCTAAGAAGAATGAGTGGCACTGATGTCCACACACTGGTTCTGGCAAAACCTCATCTTCCTCAGTTTGGTTAAGAGCCTTGAGGGTTTATTTTATGTCCAATTGTATACAAAAATTCTCACATTTTTAGTGTCAAACCTCCAGCTACCCCTATGTGTTCTTGGTATTTTAAATATATGTATTATCTGTTTAGTGTTATTATGCAGATATAGCATTTTTTAAAATTTGTTCTCAAGTTTTTAAACCAAATGCCGTCTCCTCACAGATTGGAAACGAAGGGCACAAATAGGCCTAACATCCAGGAGTCACCAGAAAGCTTCAACCACTGGCACCCACCACACTCACCCCTGCTGCAGGAATGGCTTAGAATTATGTTGCGATTATTTGTCTGGATATTAATTAACATTAATTAAATAAATTAATATTCATTTAATATCTCATTTGCTCTCGTTAATTAAAGGGGCACCATTCTTTTTATACAAAAAATGCAAATTTTAATTCAATAACTGATTTATTAATCATTTTAAATTTAAAATCAGATAAATCAATTAAATCAGAATTTATCAATTTCGTCAGTCTCAAGTCTAAAGACAGAATTCTCATGCAGTGATGTCAATCTTCCAAATAGAATACCAACAGACTGAACTTTAAATTTAAGGGTGATTTAATTTAAATAAAATAAAAATAAAACACTTAAGAGGGAAGAAATGTCAGAGTCATACTAATCAATGATGCTGTGAATAAGGAAAGAAGTTATGAACCCTCAAGAAACATTTGAGTATATTGAGTGGCTATGGAAGATTAATTTAACGAATTAACCTACTTTAGAAAGGTCAAATCAGGGGTAACTAATGGGGAATTTAACCAAGACACTCAAGCCCATCCGTAGGAGTTCAGAACTGCAGTCTTACTATGGCGTTGCTTCTGGTGTCGGATCTCAAACTGGTCCGGGAGTTACTGGAGAGCCTTGTAGGACTGTTCTGGTTTGGAGTCGTCCCAAAGGGAGGCTGAGAAGTCCACACTCAATCCAGCACGAAGGGGATCCAGAAAGGGAATTTTGCCCACGAGCTGGTCCCGTAGCTTTCACGGGAGAGAGGTGCCGTCTTAGATTGGACTAGCAGGTTCTGTCAAAGGTGAAGCTGGAGCTGGAGCTTTGAGGTCTCGATTAGATGAAAAAACGATTCGTAATTAATTTCAAAAACTAATTATTCGTTGGCCTGACAAAAATTATTCCAAAATTAATAACAAAAGTCCATTTACTATGAAACAAAACTTTGTAGTCTTATAGCTTAGTGGCTTATCAAGAAAACCGGCGGGCGTGTTACGTTACTTAGGCAAAACTTAAAAAAGATATAAGAGAGGATATTGGAGGACTAGGAGAACTAGGAGAAAATATCGGAGAGCTATTGGAGATTTATTGGAGAGCCGTGTTGACAAAAAGAAAAACGGATCAGACCGTCAAAGAGGACGTAAAAACAAAAAGTAGGGAGGAAAGTCAAAGAAGAAGAGAGAGTGAGAGGACTGTGTCTCTCTGGTTTTGACTGGTGAGGAGGGTCTCACAGGAGGAGGGCCTTAGACGAGTAACAAAGACTTTATCAACTTACATTTGGCCAAAATGTTAAGTTGTACTTTGATAACCACCCAATATAAACACTCCAACTGAGTAGAAAATCTTACGATAATCGATTTGATACCAAAAAGTCCATATCTAAAAGATAAAAAAGAATAAAACGTGAAATTCTTCTTAAAAATACATCCAAACAAAATATATGTGGTTAAAACTTAGATATATAAGTTTGTATGTCTTTGAGACGTTATGCGACCAAAACTTAATGTATAGAAAATGTATAATAAACATTTCATCAATAGAAACAGGCAACACAGGCAACTCTACAGGACTAGAACTAGTTACCTTGTAGAGGTTATGTCTAGGAAAAAAAATTAGGTGTGTAATAAAATTACAGATCCAATAACTTTTCTTATTTCTTGATTATAATCTATTATAAATCCCCCCCTGTTCATGTTCTGTTGGTACTTAATCCAGAATTTAAAGTACAACATAAAGATTTCCTGAATGTCATGAGATAAGATTGCTTTGAACATCTTATCAACAGATGAGGTTAATCGTTTGGGTGCTTTCATATTGAGAAGTTTTAGTATTCACTTACAGCATGTGTACTTGTTGAAAGCTTTTGGGGTTCTAATTTGGTTTAGATTAATTGAACATTCAAAATTATCAAACCAAGGTGGTTTGTGAGTGGGAGCATGGTCAGTGCGCTGAGGATAAAGAGGTTTTGAGTTCCAGGCTGACTTTTCAGCAGGGATTTGGTAAGATTTTAAGGGGTTGTCTTTTGAGACACCTTTCAGTCCCAGAAGTAAAGGTCTCATTTTCAGAGCCAATAAAGAGGCTCTGGCAAACAAGGTTTGGTTCTTACTGAGAAGATTGTGAAGTTTGTCTTGTTCCTCTGCCTTTTGGAGGGCATAAACTGGAATGACATCCTGTTCCACCTGAGTCGTAGAATCAGACTCAATTTTAGGTGTGGATTCAGGTGTATTAGGGTTTTCAGGGGTCTGAGTTATATCCCCTAGATCAAATGTCATCTGATTGTCACAGGCAGGTTCCTGTGTCAGAGTGAAACACTGGGCTGTGTTATTTTGGGACCAAGACACAGGCAGAGGCTTGCGAACCTGTGACCATATCCTCAGTTGTTTGAAGTCCATTAATGGATCGAACCTGTTAACAACAAAAAAGGGAATCGAATCAAGAGGTGAAGTCACTAACCGGGTCTGGCGTGGTTAGGGTCTCAGGTTCAGGTACAGACTTGCAGGGGTCATTTTCCTCCTTGTCATTCTGTGCAAGGGAATCATGATGAAAAGGTGGGTTAGAATCAGTGGTGGAAATTGAGAGAAGATCCACCTTCTTATCTCTTTGTCGAAGTAGTTTTTGGATTAACTCACTAAGCGTTTCGAGTTCTTCATCACTAAGTCTTGACTCTGTTGAGTCCTTTTCAGAGTGATGGCTCTTTTCTGGAGGGTCCGGATTTTCACAACTTTTCATCTCCTTGTCGGACGACAGTGTACTGGGCAACTTTGTGGACTGTTGCCTCCGGAACTGGGGGTCATAACGGTCAGGCCCTTCATGTCTCCCACCCCTTTTTGTAGGGTTGGTGCTTTCTCTGGTGAGTCCCAAAATGTTGGGGCTTTGGAGGAAAGCGTTTGGGATCAAATTTTGATGGATGTCGACCCTTATTTAACCATGGAGGTTGATGATGAGTGGAGGTGTGGCCAGAACGTTTAGGCCAGAAGGGTTTCAAGTTCACAGGTCTTTCAGCTGGGGTCTCATTGGCACGTGAGAGGCTGCCATGGGAGACGCCTTCAAGTTCAATGGGTAAGAACGTTGCTTCCAGAGCCAATAGAGAAGATGGCTCTGCTTTGCAAAACCCTTTACAGCTAACTCGCGAAGTTGGCGACTCGTCAGAGTTTTAGGGCATGCTGCGACTCCGAGATGGTAGCTGACTGTGGAATGGAGGTTTTGGACAAAATGAGTTTTAAAATGTTCATCCTCCTCCATTCCTGGTTCATTCTTTGAACCAAAGTAAGCCTGACGCAGGCGAGTGTAGTATTGGTTCGGAGATTCAGATCTCTCCTGTTTCACAGTTAGAGCGGCCAACAAGCCGACTGGTGTCAATGAGTCTGTAAACTCGCAGATCAGAGCTTGACATAACGCGCTATAATCATTTCTGATTTGAGATGGCTGACGTTCAATAAAGCTGCTTACCTCACGACTTGAGGTGGCTTTAATGAGATAGATCTTGTCGTCGACTGTGGCACCTGGAAATCTTCTGAGGTAGAAGTCGATATCCTTCAAGTAGATTTGTGTGTCATGAGAGCCTTGATGACCAGGCTCGAAGCGTGCTATATTTCTAGCAATTTTGTCGAGGTCCATGTCAGAGGGACAAGGCAAGAGAGGGTCATTAGAGAACGAATATGATCTCTGAGGTGGTGGCAACTTGCCAGGGTCAAGAAATGTCTGATCGCGATGTTGCGATAGATAGTCAAGAGTGTTTGGAAATGTGGGCGAAAAGGCCCGTTCCGAAGGACAAGTGTCCCTCTTTTCTTTGAAGAAGCTTTGTTCCAATCGTTCCCTCTGGTCTTGACCAAGTTGGAGGGAGTATTGTAGCTCCATTTGGGCATTAGCCAGCTTTTCTTCTGCTTCTTGTTGTTTATCTTGATAGAGGCTCACCTGTCTCTGAGCTTCTCTGAGCTGGTACTGCAGCATAGAAGTCTGCTTTTCTTCAGCTTGGAGAGCTGTTGCCTGTACTTCGACCTGTGTTTTTAAGAGATCTAACTGCCCAGCTGTGCGTTCAAGCAGGGACTCTGCCCTTTCCAGCTTATGGGTAGTTCTACCTAGCTCTGTGGTTGTTTCCAACAGCTCATTCTCCTTTTTCTCAAGGTCTTCATCAAGTTTCTCAATCTTTTCTTTGAGAAAAAGTTTCTCCTCAACGTCCATAGGTGCAGGCAGTTGTGCTGTTTTTAATTCAGCAATTTGTGTTTCTGCCTTGCTAAGGGATGTCTGAGTCTCATCCAGTGCTCTTTTCAGTGTGCTGTTTTCTTCTTTCTGCGCCTTCAACTGATCTGCGGCGCATTCCAGCAAGTTTTCTTTATGCTTCAACTGTGATGCCATCACAAGGAACATGCGTCCCAGGATGTGAGCAGGCTCCTTGTCTTTAAAAGACGAAACTGAAGCCTTCGCTAGTAATGCAGCCATAATGTCTTCCAGATTCATGGTGTTTGTCTTTTGAATTGTAGACGCATAATCTGGAATCAGCTGGTTAGTCATTTCTGCTAATATTGTGCCAGTGTCCTCCAGGGGGTCTCCATGGATGGACTCTCTGGTGTCTGCCATGGTTGGTTTGGTTTGAAAACAAAAGAGATTAAGATTGTGTGTGTAAGATGTATGGTTCAATAGTTTAATTCTTTTATATCTCGAATAATTGCACAAAGTGTCAGTTAAACTTATTGGGAATCAATAGCAGTGCTACGATCTAAACCCTGACAAGTAAAATGTCTCAGAGGACAGTGATCAAGCATGGGTAAATGCAGAATAATCGACATGCATGCTTAAAATAATTGAGAACAGAACTCTAACCTAGTAGGCATAGCTACAAGTGTGATGAGTTTGTCTAAAGATTATTGGGGTATATTGAACTGGAGTAGCATCTGAGGATGAGTAAACTCCAGGGTAAAATCTGAGTAAAAGGGAGGAAATTATTAAAAAGTAGGATCAAAATCTAAAATTGTTAAACAAGATCGAGGTTTTGTAAAAGAGAAGGTAGTCTGTAGTTTAAGGAATAAACTTGTACAGAAATCGACCGTAGAAGAGAGTGATGATCAATTTTAAAGTTGTCAATGACAAGATATAATCCAATTAAATTGAATAATTTAGAACAATTAAGAGAGCTGAAAAGCAATAAAATGAAAATAGACCAATAAGACAATCCAAATGTAATACTGAATTAAAGCTTGATTAATTGGTCTAGCGTAAGATACAGGAACAAAACCAAATTGTAGAGTTAAGGTATCATTAAAGAATTAAAACATAGAGGAACCAAAATTTTAAATGAAGATCTGAAATTGTTCTGATCTTAAATCGAAGTCTCACTCATGGTGGAAGAGGAATTAACTGTAGTACAGTCAATTAACAGAAGTTAAAATAATTGTTGAAGCAGTATTAAGTTAAATAAAGTCAATAAAACACTGGAAGAAATTTAAATGGTACTGTTAACCATGTGAAGTTAATCAATGTTTACAGGCTGTAAACTAAACTTTAAATTTAATCAAATTGAAATCTATTAAACTTTAAAGAAAGCCTTAATGTCATTCAAGGAACTGTATTAATCACACTGATTGGCTTTCAATGCTTACAGAATAAAGGCATTTAATGCTTCGATTTTAGTGGTCGAAAGGAGTGACTTTATGTGTCAGTTAATTACTACATAAAAGTTAGAATGTTTAAATTCTAAATGTATCAAAATTCTTTGTTTATGTGTGAACGTTACATAAGTAATTAATTCTGTGGATTACACAATGTTGACTATATCAACTTCTCAAAAACCTGTGCGCAGAGAAATTAAGTTATGTGTGTGTGTTACCAAAACCAACCACGCAGGGGCAGTGTTATAAGGAGGACTTGTACCACAAACCTCCAGCAGAGGGCAATGCAAAGAAACAAGAGCTGGTTGTCTAGCAACCGAAGTAGCAATGTAGTCCGTCTCACCACTGGACGGAGATAACAAACAAGGGCTCCCAGTTAGCCACAAGAAGAAGCCGGTCACCTAACAACCGGTGGCTATGTAATGCAGCATAACAACACGCCAAAGGCAATAGAAAAAGCACAATGGCTAACAGCTAGCCACTGGGAGTGACTAGTCACTTAAGTTACAGGACGTGGGTTTAGATTCCACCTTCCTGAAGGACGTCGTTTGTCGAACACAATACGAGTCATTCACTTCACAGACCTCTATGGGCCCACAGCTACGGCAGGCTGTGCGTGCAGCCTGATGCACAGTGATTAAGAAAACAAACTCTCTGGGGATCAAATCCCGAAACAGCGGCCTCAGCCGACCACAAACACGGCGGTCTGTGGACAAAAACACACTTCAACAAGCGCAGTGTTTCACCGCAGTCCAAGCGGACACTTTTAAGCTCACCAACACTTTAAATGTTATGTGGCTACGAAGAGTTTCTGAGTTAGACTCGCATTAATCCTCCCGCTAAGAGCGGTCTCTCGTATCAGGTAGCAAGTCTGAGATGGAGAGATGAGGCGTCAATTAATTACATTTATAGAAACCAGAATCTCGTGGTAACTATAAGTACTTTATTGCTGATATCCGCGTATCAGCTTTAGGCCTTTAAACACTATATGGACTCGTTCACGTAACGCGCGTTCAGCACGCCGAGTCACAGAAAGCAGCTGCTGTTGAGCAACTGCTCTACACTTATTAACGTGATTAAACTCGAGTATAAAACAAACAAACACGGCTCACCACAGCACAAAGCAGTTTCACAGAATACAGAAAAACATTAAAACATAGCCCAACACGTTTCAGCAAGCACAGCAGCAAGATTAAAAGCAGGGATCGCTTTATTTCTAGTCAGGAAGATAACATTTTTGTCTTAAATATTAATTTATGTTTAGAATGTTTTAAACAGTTGCACCCAAAGCATATGTTTGGAGTAATTTTGGACGTTTCTATTTGCAAGGCCTCACACGGGCCGCACCCAGAGGCGGAGCTTGTCAACAGGCAAGGCAGGCAGCTGCTTGGGGCCCCAGACTATGAGGGGGCCCCCAAGGGCGGACAAATTTTACTCCACTGTAATGTCTTACAATATAGCATCTGCAGTGACCTACCCCATTAACCCCATGAAACAACCAGTGGTCAAATTGCAATGACATCTTTGACAGATACCTCCCTAAAGGGGCCCCACTGTCATCCCTGTGGCAAAAACACACCAGAGCTGTAGCTATTTTTGGCTGATTGTATTCTGGATTACCTGTATTGCTGTATCGCAATATGTGCATGGATTAAAGTTCTCCGTCACCACGATGGATTTCCGTCATTTGGAAAATGACAGGGGGGAAATGGACGGGACATGGAGTTATACCAGAGCGTTTGTTCGGAGCTCAGCTCCGCCACCTCGAAGCTGAGCTCCACCACCCCGGACCTGAGCTCTGCCTTAGTCAAACATTGATGGGTATGGACGGGACATGGAGGTATACCAGAGATGATCAGTGAACTGCTTACATGTGCGCGCCTGAAGGGAGCCTTGACTTCGATAAAAACATTCACTCTACAAGCGCGAGAACACGGAAACATGAGCGCGAAGGGCTCATCTGTGTGCTGGTGAGCGTAAAGACGCACAGCGCACGGGACAGGGATCCTGAATCACTTTGTGTATTTATTGTAATTCAAACGGTGCCTCGTTGGCTCGTGTGCACGGTTTAAGTGAACACAACAATTTAAGAAATGACGAGTCATCTTTTTGGCTAATTGAAACACAACATTCCTGAGCAGTCCAGCTCTTCTTTTCACTTTTTCTAAATGATAAATTCATCCTGAGGTTTCCTGCATCACTTATTCTCCATGATATAAGAGCAATCTGTAAAGGATCAAGCTCCCAGTGCAGTCAACTAGTGCAGTTGATATGGTAAATGTCAGGATAGAGCTGTAAGAGCCATCCCTTCAGTGTATGTTTTATCTAAAAAGTGAAAATATCAATGTTTCCTTCCAATTCCCAAATTCACTAACAATAAAAGCTTTTATTCATTTCCAGCAAAATGACATAGTCAACCCCAGAATTTAATAGGTACTTTATCATATATTCATACTGTCCTGTAATTCTGCTTGATTTTCTCTCAAAATGCATCAGATTGATGCTTTTAAACATGAAATATTGCAACTTTTCTTCTGGGGAAGCATGCCCCCGGACCCCCTAGAGAGGTTATTGCCTCTTCATCTTTTTCAACCCTGATCTGTTTTCATGCCTGCTATTGAACAGTGCAGCGAATGGTGAGAGCAGTCTACTGCACTCAGCAGCCACATCTGAAACAGGATCAGAATGTAGAATTTCTTTCAGCTCAATATCATCACTTTAAACCCCCCCCCCCCCCCCCCCCAAAAAAAAGAAACAAAATTCAGTCAAAAGATTTTTTGCTTTAATCCCTGTATGTGCTATGTGTATTCAGATTATTTCTGAATATGTTTAATGTTTCTCAGAGGGGCCCCTTGGAAATTTTTGCCTGGGGCCCCAGCATACTCTAGAATCGCCACTGGCCGCACCATAATAATTAAGTCTTGGTACGTTTTTTTTTTTGCTTAAAATTTATAATTGTACTGTAATCTTCTTTTGTTGCAAGTACTATGAAACCAAAAGCATAACATTTTCTGTCCATGTTTGCAGGTCCAACACTGCCAGAATTACAACAGTGGGAGAGCTGATGTCCAAGCCCTGTCCTCTTTATTCGACACTACTGCTCAGTTTCTGCCTGGAAGTTCAGTGACTGTAAAGAGGAAGGCCAGAGAGGATGGCTACGCTGTGCTGACAGTGACTCCTAAAAACCTAAACACCAAACTGCTGTTTGTTATACTGACAAAGCTGAATGAGCCATCTGTAAAGCACAACACGTTTACAGTAGTCACTTCATAAATTAATCTCAGAAGTGTTTCTTTGCATTACTAGTGCTGTTCAGCATCACCTGTTGCTATCGTTCAGTGATATTTAGTTGCATGTCTCAGGGCAGGTAAAAAAACAATCATTATCAAAATAAAAATAAGGAGTGAAAAGTACATTTCTGTGAATGTTGTACTTTATAAGACATCCAAATATCTCTTTGAAATACTCTGGTTTATATATATATATATAAAATTTGCATACACTGCAGATAGTTTTGTTTGGCTGGATTCCCATTTGTTGTGGGAATTTACTCAACATGATTTTGACAAACCGCTTCAGTTAGTGTAGCGACTTCAACACCAAAAAGCCGCTGAGAGGCTGAGGGCCTAGTATGTTGTCTGAAACACTGGAGCAAAAACCACTGATTCCAACAAATGCTCATATTGATCCTTTATTAAACAAAAATCAACAAACGTAGGAAACGAGCACTGACTCGCATATCGATTACATTTAAGCATCAAGAAAAGATAGCGTAAATTCGGAGATACTGAAAAATGAAGCGGTCAACAAAAAATACGGCTACCCAGGTCACCTCTCCCTTCACTGACCACACAGGTGGACAGGTGAGATAAATCATGAACACACACACACAGACGCCCATCACCCTGTGACACGCAAACTCCAACTCAATATTATCCCCAAATAATCAATAATAATCCTCAAATCCCCAAAATATAACAGGGATGCAAACAGGAAAAGCTCAAAAAAGAGAGAGTTCCGCGAGGGGGGGGGGTGCGGGGGGTGCTACATCAAAAATTTGTTAAACTACAAAAACTTAAGATATGCTTAGACACCTAAGAGGCCTTCCAAATCAATGAGACATACACAGGTTAAGTAATAAATTGTGTTTAATCGTTTCATAGAAATATGTAAAAAAAAAAAATCTAGGGCTTTCCATTTAACAGTGAACTCCCAGTGGGGAAAAACTGCTAGTAACATGTGCCACAACTTTTTCTTTCTAGCAGCATTCTTTTGCTTGATGCAGTATCCATCAGTGCTTCTTCTTTGCCTTCCCTTGGAGCACTTCTAGGGCCTTACGTCTAGCAGCATTTCTTTGCTTAGCTGCATGTCTCTGCTGTGCTACCTTCTCCTCTTCCTGTGCAGTCCTCTTGCTTTCTTGTGCACTTGCACAGGTTTTCTTGCAGCCATACTCCACCTGGAATTCAAATGATATTACATGATATTGACACGATTAGGCTATCCAAGCATAGTCTTGTCTAAGAACAAGTTGGCAACATAACATCAAGTAGCAAAATAAAGCATAATAACAGAAGATGTTATTAATAGTGATCATTGTATGTGGTATTTGTGAACTAAGTACACAGTGTACTGTGTGTGTGTGTAGGTTCAGTGTCTACTTCACCTGTCTCCTCCTTTTCTTCATCAGCCTCTCTGCTCTCTGTGCTTATCCTTTACTCCAGCAGTCCTCATGTTCCGGCACAGTTTTCGGTCAACAGGTCCAAACTTCTCATCTTCTCTCTTGCACATCATGGTAGCTGTCATCACCCTAGACTTCATATAGTACTTTGCTGTCTGGATGGCATTGAATGTGGAGATGTTCATATTTGAGCTTTTAGGGGTAATGATGTCACCCATAAGGTTAAAGGATGATTCCACCATGGGCCCATGGAAGATTGACACTGCACCTTTGACAACCTCACTTAGGGCTGGATATTTCTCTGTGCTCATGACATGGGCCCACCACATGACCATGTTGTCTCCCTCTTGGTACTGGGCCAGTGTTGCATCGATGTTGTAGCGGATGATTTCCTGGGTGATGTCACTCTCCTGAGGAACCAGGTGTTTCATGATGTTAGCCAGCTTCCTCAGTTGAGCCCCTGCCTCCGAATGGCCCCTCACCACAGGATCGATGGAGGACAAGGCTCGGAGAGTCTTACTCCTCATAGGCAACTTCACCTGCATGTAAAGAAAAACAAAACAAAAAAAACACAGCAAACAGATATATGGTAGAACTCACCATAGAAAAAGAAAAGAAGAAAAATTCACCTTTTTGGGGCTGTCAATGTGTTTATGTTTCAAGCTTAGCCTTCATCAAAGCATGTATACATATACATCTATACATCTCGTATACATCTCAGGCTACTTCACAGTGATCAAATGCACCAGTGTCTGCAAGAGGCAACAGACAGACCCATTTCCCAGTCCTCACCTGCATGTACTGGCCACAAGCGACATAGGCTTTGGTCACCTTCTCAAGGAAATCAATGATGATCTGTGAGATGCATCAAATACAAAAAAAACACTTCATACATATCTTAACAATTTCAGAGACTGATCACTTACATTAACACCAAATACAGACTTCTTCAAAGTAATTCATTACACACACACAATTTCACATACTCACAGGGTGTTTTGGACGGGCTGCTACCAGGTTTTCTGCCACTTTCCCAACATACATCTGAGAATACAGGGTCCGGTTGGCCAAGTCCAATTCCTTCATTGCAGTGGGTGACATCTGCAGATGCTCGGGTTTGATGAAACAAGCCAGGAAGTTGACAAACACTTCAAGCTGCTTGTCGTGTAGCTTGTGGACCAGAGTTTGACTTCCCTTAAATGCACACAAAAAATTCAAGTTTCAGTAATCTTATGTCTATGTTGCCTTGGAGAAAAGCTGACTTGCCTTATTTATAGAAAAACACTCACCTGGAACACCATCACATACTCCTTGAGTATTGGAAGTACGCCAAGGTACATACTGAGGTTGAGATCCACTTTCTTGCTCTCAAACCAGATCTTTTTCACCACTCGCCTCTTCCTCTCCTTCCTCATGTCAGTCATACCTTTCAAGAAAACAAAAACAGATATAATGTCTAAATCTGCTGTCCAGGCTTAAAATGTACACTTTCAACCATGTACAACCCTCCCCCCCTGTTACAACATACCTTTCTGGCTGAGGTCGTGGTGCACAAGTCCAATTCTTCGCTGTGCCTTCACACTCACATTGTGGTCCCTGTAGAGCTGCTGCAGTGGTTCCTGGTACAGAGCTTGGTCTGCTTTAGCCAGGAAACCAAAGAATAGGACCTGGAATTGAAAATGTACTATTTATTTATTTGCTACTACTACACTATATTGAATGTTCAAATCAACTACTTGTTCCATCCAGAGTTTGACGGGGGTTAGGCATTTTACTGCACACTGGTTCATTGTAAGATTGTGTATGTGACGTAAAACTAAAATTGACCTTGTACGCTGGCAGCATCCTCCTTGTCTGCATCCCAACATCGTACGCAGACAACCAACGGTGGGCAACAAACCTCTGGGGATTTGTGGCTGGTATGTCCATGTACTCAGCAATTTCTTTAAGGTACATGGTCTGCAAATAAAAACAAGTCATTTTATATAACAGTGACATTATTAGCAATTTCTTTAAGGTACATGGTCTGCAAATAAAAACAAGTCATTTTATATAACAGTGACATTATTAAAAATCTGTATATACTGTCTCATTACCTGGTCTGATGCCCATTGGTGGTCAGTGTGGAGGTCTGTAAACAGCTGCTCCAGGTATCTCCCAAATGGCTCTGCAAACCTTTTGGCAGCATTATGGATGTGGTGACAAGAGACACCATCGAAATCAAGCAGGGTTTGATACCATTTCTGTCTGACTCTTGTCTCAAGTCCTGACTTGCTACCACGCATCACATTGCAGGAGTCCAACATGATGCTTATCAAATTGGACCAGGGGATGTCTTTTTCTTCAAAGAATTGGCACATGGCTCCCTCCAAACTTGCAGCACTGACCTTAAAAACTTCCAGGGAGCCCAGGTATTCCACTATAACATTGTTGTGTTCTTCGTTGTAGTAACTAACAAGCATGGCCAGTACTTTCTTGTTGCTGCTACATGTGCTCTCATCCATGTTCAGTGAGAAGGGATATCTCCTCAAGTTTGCTAATGTTCGTTCTGAGAATGTATGTCCCAGTCCATGTACGATTTATAGGAGGCAGCAGTTCTCGAAAGTTTCATTTGGCTGAGAGCAGGCTTGTCTGCAGCCAGCTGTTGAGACAGATCCACCAGTACAGGAGCCAGTGAGAGCGGTAGGGAATGTTCGGCCAAAACACCAAGGACCATTGCCTAGATAAAAGATAATGTATATATAATTATTCATTCAATGATTTTGTTGACAGCAGCACACAATTCCCCCTACTCTACAAATACACCCTGCACTGCCCCCTACTCTATAAATACACCTTACTCCACACACACAAACATACACATGTACACCCACCTCTGCATTGGATATGCGGTCACACACAGCTACTGGTAGTTTAGGCATAGCACTCTCCCTAATTTTCTCTGCCGAATTGGTTGATGCCAATCCCGAGTCTTCATCTTTTCTGAGGAGCTGGGCAACACTTTGTGTTGTGATGATATTTGTAAATCTCTGTGTGTGTACCCCTGTCTGGCAATGCGCCAATAGGACATGCACACCCCTGCTTGCATAATTTATTTCTTTGGCACATAGTTTGCACTTGGCGCATCCCTTTTTGTCAATTTTGGTGAAAACATCTGACAATGGAAACTTATGTTCTACTTGCTTCATCTCAATTGATGCTTCCACCTTCAACCAAGCCCACCTCCAACTGCACTTGCAACCTGAGTCCAGTTTACGGACTATCAGTGCATCCTTCTCCTTTAACTCCCTCATTCTGAAATCAATGCAGAGTAGATCACGTTAACTAAAATAAAGTTTAACAGCAGCATGATGAAATTTAGCCTATAGCTAGGTAAAGAGGAACGAAGCAGGATTTCTCCCGTGGCCATGCTACATTTTTATTTTTAATTAAAAAGCTCCAGACTGTGATAATTGTTATTATCTGCATGTGTTCCGCTTTTACCGCTCTGTGTGTGAGTGAATAACGGAGAAAGAGCACTATGCGGACAGAGATGAATGTCACTTGGTCGCCACCACGGTGTCTAGCTCTCCTCTCCGCTCACCGCGACACAAATGCGCACCGTAACCGGCAAACTTTATGCCGGTGAAGACTACACAAATACACACGTGTAACAAATGCACATGGAGGAGAGGAGCATTACCAAAACAGCAGAAACGCAACCAGACTGCACATTAGTTCCTCTTTACTAGCTAAAGACATGTAATGTTAGCTCAAATTACATCATGACACACAAGGTCTATGCGTTTACAGGCGTATAAGGCTAACCTTCATTGACTAAAAGACACTTCATAACCAAGCTAATATGCTCAAAGCATAGCCAGCCAACGAAAAAAGCCAATATTAACGTTACCTTTGACGTTTCGACACTCAAATCTCAGCTCCGAATCCGTCTCCATCTCCGCTCCGGCGTCTTCAATCATCACAACCTGTTTCAGCTGCGTCTTCGCGCGACTCAATTGATGCGGTGAACGGCCAATCACAGATCAGCAGCACACTGGTGTGCCTTCAGGACTGGCTGAGAGTTTTTGAAAAAAAAAGAAAAACTCTTCGGATCTGGAAGAATCACACAAGTGACCTATTTGGCCATGAAAAAAGCGAGTTTCGCTTTTCGGCGCGCTGTTTGCATCCATGATATAAACACATACCTTAATCCTTTAATTAAATCTTGAAATGCAAATAATATTCTCAATAAATTAATTTGTGGCTCCTACAGTTAGCTTTTTTCTCCAAATGAGTCTAACTTTTCACATTAGTTATATATTCGTTATTAATATCCTGCACACAAAGTGCCTAACTGTCAAGGCTTTATGGCACACAATAAATACAATATCCGTAAATCTACTTTCTAGTGTTTCAAAATGCCAGGAAGCTTAAAATTGTAACACCTATACTCCAAACATCATGTTGTAAACTAGATAAGATTATAAGATAGATAAGAAAATTGAATTCAAAAGTTGTTATTAATTAATTAAAGTATCTATGTGCATTAATACAGCTGTAACTTACATTTCTTGACAGTTTAAACTTTTCTGCTCTTTGTCAGCAAAAATGATCCTTGCACCAACAAAACACAAGGTGTGGAGAGACAGAAGAGGCAAAATAGTTTCTTACTGGAATAGGAGCAAGTGGCTTAACAAAACATGGAAATCATTTGTCAACAATAAAAAAATGAGTATATTTCTTCCCCAAATAAGATTTTTTTTTTTTTTTTTTGAAGATACAAAGCCTATGTCATGATAAACAGATAACATTCTCAGATGTTTCATCCACAGAGGATGCAATTATTTGTCATGAGAAAAGACAATAAAAATACATTCTCTAATAAAACACTTTCTGTGTAATGAAGTAATAAGTACTTTTAGCCAGTAGTCACATAAACTGAGAAATAACTTTGAAAAATTACTCAGTACTTGTCTTGTAATTCCTAAAGACATTATTTTACTGGGCAGCCCTCTGTTTCTATTTCTCTGCTGCATCATCAGGGCATCAGACTCCAGGCCTGGCTGCTGGTTCAAAGCAGCTGCTGAAAGCTCTCACTTCTTTGGTCATCTTATGTAGCAGCTCCTGAAAAACATGAACACAACAACTGTTGTCTGATGGTAAGGTAAAGTATATTTATGGATATGAAATAATAAATGACTACATTAACTCAGATTCCAGTGATTGAGTAGCTCCTATGTGTGCTTTATTCAGTCGCACCAGAGTCAGCGGTTATATAATTATGTGAAGTAAATACAGCTTGGCAACAAAAAATGTTTACTCAGTTTTTATTTCATATTGCTGTGTTATTTATGTATAAGTTACTTTTAGGGAGTTAAATAGAGGTTGCTTATTAAAAATAAAAAATCTTGGTTTAAAAAAAAAAAAAAATCAATAACATTTTTCTGATCTAATTTCAAAGGCAACAGGAAAAATCACTGACTGTGTTACATCATATGTTGTTTTTATTAAATGTTAATATCTACTAAAGTGTTATGTAATAAAGAACTAACTCTTCAAAGTCTTTCTTATATTCTGTTTACACTACACAGAAAATGCATTCAGAATACTAAATACTCAGGAGTATATTTTTTATCAATTCTTTTTACTTTTACTTGAGTAGATTTATAAATAACATAATTAAAGTGCTTCTTTTACCTGCAATTGGGGATTTGAAAATCGTTTGAGTACTTTTACTAGAGTACAATGTTTTATTCATTCTACCCCAGGCTATAAAAATGAAATAATAAAAATAATTTACGTCTTTAACTACAGTTTTATCATGTTTTCTCTATACAAGTGTGATGTCCTCAGAACACTGAGTGATTACCTGTCTGTACAGAGGGTCTCCTCCTCGGCCGCCCCTTCCCCGGCCTCATCAGCAGGTCAGAGCCGCTCTGTGAAGGCCTGTCGTGAACCGGGAAAGAGACCAGAGCCGGCGGATTAATAAAGTTACAAGACTGTCAAGATCACTAACTTTACACCATTATAGACCTCAGACATGCTTTTATTGTGTTTTACTTTGGCAATTGACTTTAGCATAAGAGCCAACAAGGAAGTGGATATAGACATGCTGACTCAGCGGGTCACATACAAACACATTTACTCTAAACAAACATTACTGAGACAACTCTTTACAGCCTTATCACATAGAAAACAACACTGATAGCAGCTATTAGCTATTAGCTGCTAGTTAGCTCGTCCGTCGGTGTGTATGGTCGTTTAGCGGCCTCTGCAGCCTTCAGCTCGGCTTCGTCGCCGTTAATTCAGGCAAATTACGGTAAACACTCCAGCTCTGCTTCTGCTCTCTGCTCTGTATCACACCACCCTGGGTATATTTTACTGTAAGAGTTGGCTAACTAGCTGTAGCTGTTCCAGCAGAGTTATAAATCATGAAGGTAAACTCTTATCAGAGACGCAACAGTCACAGGATTAATCAGTACGTGCTCTGTAAACTTACCTCTCTGTTTGACATGTTCATGAACAGCATCATCCTGTGGGCAGTCATGTCTGTTTCTTCTTCACCTTGTTAAGCTGGAGGATGGGGGGGGGGGGGCAGTGAAGTGGAGGAGGTGTGGCTAACAGCCTCTCATTTTACACTGAACAGCCCCTTTGTTTTGATTTTGCTCAGGTGCTCTAGCACGACACCTACCGGCAAAAAAATCGCATAGTCTACCTTTAACCCCAAGTTGCTCCCACTGCTGCGTCAGAGGCGCGTAAATGGGCATGAAAGCGCATGAATGTGTTAGTTGATACTGATGCACAACTAACATAGAAACTCAGAACCATCAGTGAATGAATGGGTGTGAATGGGTAAGTGTGACCTGCAGTGTAAAAAAGCAGCTTTGAGTAGTCAGACCAGAGTACCAGATTCACAATTCTCAGCATGGGACAAGCTAACATCCAGGTTCATCTGGGCAGGAGCCAGGCCGAGGATAAGACTCAAGACCCTTCAGCTGGACAAAGAAAATGGAGGACTGCGATGCTAAACTTCAGGGAGTACTATTATGCAGCACAGTTAAGATACATAGTATATCGGTGCTCTCCGAGTTATCAAGCCAGATGGTAGGACACTGAGATGAGCCTGGGTCGGACCCCTCCTCAGTAAAGGCTAAGTGGAAAGGAACATATGGATCTTAAAGGTGAAGACTCAATTATGAGAGAAACATTTGAAATATGGTATGATGTGGTTAAAAATATAAATTAACAGGAGACTATAAGCTGTTGATTTGGCCTTCTCACACCACCAGGTTCAGATTAGAAAATACAGATTTATACAGATATCTTCACTCAAGACACTTTTACGAGACAGAATTTAAAAAGGAAATCTCAATGGAAGGGAATGATGTGACTGAGGTGTTGACAGGTGCATACAAGCAAACTCCTCTAAGAATTGTCTCTAAACTGTACAGAGGTTGAAGTAACAGGGAAGAAATACAGTTTATATAAAAGTGAAATGGGAAAAGGAATTTAACATTGAGTTGTCTGTGGGTGATTGGCAATCCATATTTAAGACCCAGCATACATCAACAAGCTCTAAAAGATGGAGGCAGTCTGGTTGGAAAAATTTAACATGTTTTTTTTTAATTACACCAAAAATTAAAAATAAAAAATTAGGGGGGCTGGAGCCTATCCCAGCTGTCATTGGGCGAGAGGCGGGGTACACCCTGAACCGGTCGGCAGCTGATTACAGGGCAGCATAGAGAGACAGACAACCATTCACGCTCACACTCATACCTAAGGGCAATTTAGAGTGACCAGTTAACCTAATGAGCATGTTTTTGGTCTGTGAGAGGAAGCTGGAGTGCCCGGAGAGAACCCATGCATGCACGGGAAGAACATGCAAACTTCACACAGAAAGGCCCTGCCAGACCCGGGAATCGAACCAGTGACCTTCTTGCTGTGCACTACCTGCTGCACCACCGTGCCGCCTTACTTAATTTTTATTTTTCTTTATTTACTCTGCTTTTTGTAAATAGATTTTGTTTAAGTTGCCTAAATTTTATTTTGCCATATTTTATTATTTCTTTTTATAACCATTGTATTGAGTTATATTTTATTCCTTACCTTGCATTATTTTATCTACTCATATTTATGGCTCAGTGTGCATTAGTTACCAAGTACATTTTTATTTTATCTCCTTTGCTTTTTTTTTGGTTTAATACACCTGCCAAATCATCTGAATTTGATTTGTTTGAAAGTTGCAAAATATGGACCACTGATTGCTGTAATGCTAATTTAGTCATGAATGTCATTTGTTTATGCTACATTAGCAAAAATGACTGCCAGCAGCTCTGATGGACATGTCAGTCTTTAGTTTTCTCATTTAAAGGGTGCCTTTCCCTGTGGTCTGTGTGCATCTCACTCAGGTGTTGACAACTACTTTCTTTAGAAAGTACCCAGCTAAGAACTGCATGAAAAGCTGCTAATCTCTTCTCTCTGTGCACACAGGTTACACAGTATTTAAATGGAGCTGAACTGCTAATTTTCCCATTCATTCACACATTTTCTGGAACAGTGTGAGATACTGAGTTAAACAAGGCCCAGTGAGACTACCAGTTAACCGCTGGTATCTAAAAGCCGTCCCTGTCGTGGTCGCTGCAGCTCTACTGAAAACACTCCGAGACATTTCAGGCCACTACAGCTCTGTGCTGTAACTCAACAGAGGAGACAACAACCTCACACTTCATATACAATACAGCAACACGCTTGAACTGAAAGTCACTAGTTTTGGGGGCTTCATTGGAGGGAAAATAAGTCCTCACTGGGGTCTAAAAAGTTGCTCAATCTAGAGACAAAGTCATGGAAACAATGGGTAATGGGACTGCTCTGGGGGGACATGAAACTTTGATTGACTGGTAGCATCACATGTGGGTGCTGTGCCGGCCAGAGGCAGAGAAGCTCTGCAGCTCAATTTGGACAGCTGAGGATAGACATGTAGGCTATGTGCAAATGTTTAAACTCGTTTGTGGTCACTAACGAGGTAGAGAGAAGCAGAGGGAGGATAAATCATTTTCCAGGACAATTCAAGCTTTTCCAGGACATTTTACTTTTTTTTTTCGTGTGGCAACCCTGTTATTGATTTTTTTTCCACCTTTAAAGTTGATTATGTTGTACTATCACAATTAAAATTCAACTGATCACTTAAATAATTTATTTTTTCTGCTATTGTTTTTAATTATGGCATAGTAACACTTTTATAACAATCACTTCATAAGTTTTTCTGTCGTTACAGTTAATGATGGAGCACCAACACTTCTAAAATTCAACTAATCCGTTTATTTGGTTAATTGTCTGCTTTTCAAGTAAATTATGATAAAAACACGTTATAAAATGTCTATAATTCAGTTTATTGATGAAATTAATTTGACTTATAAGTTCTTTTTGACATTTAAATGTTGTTAAAGTTAAATTAATCTAATGTAATCTATAACTAAACTCTAAAAGTATATGACAGGATTGACTTTTTACTGTAGATCAGTATAATTACAGTTTTTCAATCTTAAATGTGATCATCTCAATATTTAGAGCTCAAACTAAATGTGTTTGTCATTTCTGAATCTACAATCATGAAATTTAAAGTCAGTGTCAGACGGTTTGATCTGTTAAATGTCAATAAAAAGCAGAACAAGGTCAAAACAACTTCTACTGAGCTGAGATTAAATCCTCAAACATCATCAGTTTGAGTAATTATGAGCAGAGTTACATCATTTTAACTCTTCTGTCTTCATTTATTGCTGACATTTGACTCTGATTAACCCTTACTTACCCGATCCCGCCCGCAAGATCAAAATACCCCTTATTTCTAAATGACTGGCATTTACAAACAACATTTCCTATCCAGAAGCGGAAAACACTGGTGTAATAGTTAGATCTTGAAGTTTCCGAGGGTACCTGAATGTATCACAAGCAACGCCGGCAACATATCGAAAAAAACGTGCGAAAACGGGCAAATTTCATGAGATTTCACCAACATCGCTTTAATTCTCATGTCTTCTTTGAACATTTGCAGAAAATTAATCGTTTGCTCTGGCTAAATTCTGTAAAAAAGCAAAAAAATCTACCCTTCATTCAAAAAGACCTGAATGATTCACATACTTCCTGAGTTTACTGTTCAAAAAATCTTTGAATTTTCGTCCCACAGCAGTGTCTTGTAGCCTCAAATTACTGCTCAGAGCCGTTAGCAGCAACACATGCAGTCAGTGCCTTGAAGACCTGTTACTGGGCAAGCTTTTACCAGCAAACTGCCGTTTTTACAAAGGAAAGAGAGCTTTGCAGATTGCCTCTGCAGTGTAGACTGTAAATTAATAATATTAATATAATTAATATTAATAATATGACAAATATTAATACATATTTAGAATGTTTTTATGTTCGTTTTTTTTTTTCGAATGATTTTTAGCTTTTAAATTTTGTTACACTGCATAAAGACATAATTGAGTTACATCAGTCAATAGCCATGGTTATCCTAAATCTATAGAGGGCTGGACTCCATATTGTAGAGAAAAATGAGACCACAGTAAGTAAAAATATGAGAGAAGCAAAAACGACCAGAAACTGATTGGGATTCAGAGGGATAAATATAAATGCAGTGTCTGAAGTCAATCTGATCTGTTCTCTGTTAGATTTTCACACATTTCAGTGAAGTTTGGCTCTGATCGGATCTGAATGTTTCTGATCACATTATCATATTAATATTGATCATGTCATCCTGTCAGTCAGCTCTGTGAAAACATGCTGCTCCTTCTCTCATGGGAAGACCCAGGCTGAACTGGGACCGAAAAATGGTGCTGGTATTTTGGTCATGGCAGCCCACCATGATTATTTGTACCATATGCAAAGACACACGACATTACAGAGGATATACACGCATTGTAGTGTTTAAAAAATTAAAATAAAGCGCAGAGGCTGTGGTGGCATTTTTTGATGTCTGATAATAAGATTATAGGCTGCATTTGAAACAGGAAGGACAGTATCTAGTCAGTTACAGTTGAACTTCACTTCAGGTTTGTCAATTTAAGAAATAGTTAGGTCACCAATAAAATTACTCTGCTGAAGTCTCACTCTCCCTTGGCCTTCTACAGCTAATTTTCTGATTAATGGCTTCACCCAGTCCTGACCCCCAGATGACTGCATTCGGCAGTCTATCTGAGCAAGCCAGAGTTTATGTGTGCGTGTGCTACTCTGAGTTTCGAGGCTACGAAGGACACAGACACATACGCACACACTCACTTATACACAGCGCGGCCATCATACGGATGTGTCAGCCGGTATTTTTTCTTCTCCTCTTTAGCTTTGTAGTTTTCATGCAATGCTCTTCTCTCAAAACTCCTCCCTGTCCATGAGCAGAGGGCAGCCGCCACATAGTTCAAACTTCCTTCTGAAGGTATTGTCAGATATACAGTATGGGCAGGTTCTCTGTGGCTTGAAGAGGCTGGGGAATACTCCGACGAACTCCAGAAGAACTTCAGTAGTGACTTTTACAGCCTAATATTAATTAGCTTCTGACAGTTGGTCCCAAGAGGTATAGCACATGTAGGCGACCCGATTCTCTGTATAGGTAGACTTTGTGGCGCCTGAGGCGTCACTCTGAAAAGTGACTTTGAGTCTTACATCTGGTTGGAGCAATATTATCGACAATTATCCAATCATAGTTATGACACCAATCAAGATCTTCCAATCAGAAAATACTCTAATGAAAAAGGGGTTTGTCTTTTGTATCCTGTGTAGTCATGTGCGCCCACAAAATGTAATATAAAAATACTGTCTGGCCTTTGTTCTGGAGTTGACACTGCAGACCCAACTCACCTGTTTGTTTGTTTGCATGACCGAATAAAGATTGCTGGCTGCAAGTTGGTTGGACTCCTCTCCTGTTTCAGACTTAGCGTCTTTTTCTTTAACAAGATTTTTGTTCCTGTACATCCCTAGAAAATTGGGCTTAGAGCAGAAACGACTTTGGGTATTGCGAACCTAAGATAGAAGAGGTCCCGCGCTTGCCACTTTTTCCAGAAAATATACGACACAGCCTACATGGAAGAGAGTAACCATGTTAAAATATTTATTTGCCCTTTCACTACTCATGGACACTTTCATCTTGGGAGAGATGGACACAGTGTCACAATTCCCATCTTCAAGTGAAAGTAGATGTCACAGACACACTGCTAGAGATGTCTTTTCAGTGTTTAATGAAATATACTGTTTATACAAATACGGAATTATGTCCACTGTAGGACCATATATCTGTGTAAAATACAGAGCTCCTCACCAAAATGGCATCTTAAAGTATGAAAAACAGAGAGAGAATGAGTCAGAGAAAGATGCAGAGACAGGCAGACAAAAGAAAGACAGAGAGCAGGGATCAGTTAAGGTATAGTTTAAATAATGTATCAGTGAACTGAGAGATAATGCATTATTATGTACTTATATGTGCTGAGACAAAAGGCTGCATGGACCCTGGTGCTCTTCCGTTTTCTAACTGTTCTTTTTTCTTTTTCTTACTTTTTTATGTTTTCTGTTTTAATTCATTATTAGTTTTATTATTATTATTATTACTAATAATTATTATACACATTCCAGAACATTTTCATCAGTAATTCCAGAGGTTATCATCATTAATATGTGATTCCAGTGTCTTTTTGACTGCGAGCTAGCTTACGTGAGAAGGCTGTGTGTGTGTGTGTGTGTGTTTTCCTCAGCAGTAACATGTCCACTAAAGGATGAAAATACAAATAATTTTATCTACAGTGTAGAAGAGAAAAACAAACAAACCTCCAGTTTGGTTGAAGCGCTCTTTTAAGTTTTCACTTTCCGCTTTGGACCGCTGCTGGTGAATCAAAGACTTGGCAGCCTCATTCTCCCAGAACTGAGGATCATCTTCTGTGGCTTTGTTCATCCAGTCCTGTCTGGGTACATCTGTCTTGGTGTTACTGTCGTAGTAATCAATCTGAACATCATCGACCAAACCAACAATCACAAACTCTGGGAAGTTTGGGACTTCGGAGGACCAGGTGTTGAAAAACTTCAGAGAGTGACGCACTGTGGGAACAAAAATATTTTCATTATTTCAGTTTTATTTCACATTTTATGCATCACTGGAAAGTCACCAAGCACACAGTTTAATAAAGACTTCAAGCTCGTGGTCATTAAAAACTGAACTTAATGCCCGGATGAAAATAAAAATAAATAATTTAAAACTTTATTCTGATATTTTGGATGCATCAGTCTTTGGATATTTTCTTTTTTTTAAATTTAAGTTACACAGTTATGTGACAAACATTCATTAAAAAAATAATATTAGTCAGTATTTTTAACTCTTGACTCAGTTTGTAGTGGCACTGCATTTTAGTGAATCAAACTATTGAATCACTCAGTTTGATTCACTTCAGCTGAAATTATAATTATTTTAAATCTCATTAATTAAATACTTGAAAACTCAGACCAACATGAACGTGCTTGAGTGTTTCAATTTAGGATGGATCCCAATTCTACCCCTTAGCCCTTGGTTTTGCACGTTCACGTCTAGTGATGTGGTGTCCCAATTCTCTGTAGGGCTAAGGGGAAGGGCTAAGACCAAGGGGTGCATAACCCTCGAAACAAAGACAGACCGGGACCTCACTTGAAACAAAGGGGTATCAGAATTTCCCATTATACCCCACGCCCGCTGACACGAGGCAGAGCAGAGAAAGAAGGAGGCGCTAAATTATAAGTAATTATTAAATCATCCAGTAAATATTAATCATGTTTTGAATTGTTGGTCGTACTTTACAATTTCTCGTTACAACGAGCTAACTTTTGCAGCTGTAGCTATAGTTATTGTCGCATCTGCCTTCGACACAGCTAGCTAGCGGCTCTGGGTGATGACGTAGTGGGCATCGAGTGGTGTCTTGTTTCTCAGGAGTGTGTTTTCAACCCTTCCCCTTAGCCCTCTGTTTTGAGGGCCGGGGGAAGGGGTAAGGGGTAGAATTACGATTCACCCTAAATCTTCATTTAAAACAAATTCTTCTTCTTCTATTAGATCATAAAACATCTATTATAGTTAAATCAGAAACCAGAAAAGACTGATATTACTTTAAAGCATAAATCACTCACATGTGGTTCAAATGAGGGCTGTTTAGCTGTTGACATTTTTAAGTCAAATAATAAATCATCACTTTTATATGGATGTCAAATCAGGTTGTTTGAGTCTGTTTTTAAATACAAGGTTTAGAAATAAAGTGATGAGTTGACAGATTGATTACAGATTGATTAATTTAATAACTGATGAACATATACCCTATTTTCAACACATAAGATGAATAAATAAATAGAGCAGAATTAAAGCAGTAAAGAATTAATGACGTGAACCTAAACAACAACGTGGTTAACAAATTCAACATGAAGCAAAGGTGCCCGAGTTCAGCAGCACATATTTAACACACAATCGTCCTGAATCAATACAGAAGAAAACATTTAAAACATCATCTTAAAGATACTACAATCCCTCATCTTCTTTATACCATCAAAAATACTTTATTTATGGACCTCCAGGTCAGAATCAGTCAGTTTTTCTCTGTTTTAATGTTCAGAGTGTTTCATAAATCCAGAGCTCAGATATGAACTCACTGACTCCTCGACTGAAGACAATCAGAGACATCAGACTGACTTCTGTGCCTCACCGTCACTCAAATGTGTTTGCTGCAAAGATTTTTGTCTTTTTATTCTTTCTGATATTAAAATGTTCTGTTCAGTATAACGACAGCAGATATAAGGGATCAGACATAGTTTAACATTTATGCAGTCATTTTATTTCTCATGTAGTGAAAACATTTTTGACAAGCAAAGAAAATCATTTTTAAATGAACTTTATCTTTAAAACTATAATTCATCCACATTAGTGTCAGAAACAAACCCTAAAACAGAAAAATACATTGTATTCTCTTAAAAATGACTCTATTGATTTTTAAATGGAGTTATTCAGTGATTATAAGGTGAAGCATTCTTACAGCCTGCTGATATAATACTCCTTAAATGGTTGATATGTATGGACAATATATTGGTAATTAATATTTGCAGGAAGCTCAATATCAGCCAAAAATCAACTTTTTAAAAGATTTTTGGACAATATTATTATTAAAGTTGTGCATCACTAAATTTTATAGCAAATAAATGTCTCTAAATCTCTAAAACCTGAGAACTTTAATCCAATAGTTATGCTACTGACTCCAACTTTATGTTCTATTAATTTTATTGATTATAATGCAAACGCAACTCTGCTTTTCTGAAAGTCTCAATTTATTAAATTTGATGACTTATATTATCATTAAACATTGCCAGTAATGTTTAGAACAAATCCAAAGTCCAGACACTGTACAAAAACTAGCTTAATTTTGAGTTAGTCAATATATTACAAGAGGTGCAGCAAGCTAAAACGGTCTTAAGAGAATAATGTTTTAAATTTTGGTGTTTAAGTGTGGAATGATGCCAATATAACATTAAAAATGTGCAATTCAATATTTGCTTTCCAATGGATGGTTAGTAGGTTACTTTAGAAGCATGCATGTGTTGATGACTTGTCTGAAACACATTTTTTCTTTTCTGCAAGATGGTGGCTTAATTTGATTAAAAGAGTATATAAGTATTCTGTTTCTGCCTGTTCAGTCTCTACTTAAAGGGATATCAAAGATAAGTGAACTGCCCGTTTGTTATTGTGGAGGTAACCTGAGCAAGAAAAACATTCTTTGTCAAAGTTACTGAGCTTGGTCCTTAAGCATCTGTACATTGGCTAATCTTTATTTATGATGTAGTATTATTTATGTTTTTGGCTCATTTAAAAGTCAGACCGCAGCTTGATCCTTAAGCTGTTGCGGGAGGACACAGAGGGTCGTGTCTCAAATAGTACCTAATTAAAGCTGCTTGGTAGTTGAAAAGTCAACGGATGTATCAAAATGTTTGTTGCCTTTAATGACCCCGCGCTGTTTTTGCGGCTTGATTTTCCCCCACGATTACTTTAGTAAAACAGAGAGTTTGGCACCACGTACTTGATTATAATTTTAGCGTCTATCCTGAGTTTTTCTGAACAGGAGACTGAGCTGTGACACTGTGACGCACATTCAGGATCACACCATACACCTCACACAAACCCACTTAAAAAACCTGATCTACCCCTTTAGTACGTGACTATTGACTTTTTTGGACTGTAACACCGTTTAGGATTGATGTATTTGGTGTGATTACTGAATTAAAAAATACAGCCTCAAAATCTACAGTCAGAAGGATGAGCTACATTTCTGTCCTCACAGTAAATGGACTTAAGTCAATGTTCACTCACCAGCCGTCGAGTCCTGGAGGAAAAATCCCACAAGAGTCAAAAACACCACAGTCTTCATTTTGACTCGTGGCTTCATCAATTCGAGCCAACTCTCGATCTTTCTGCTCCTGTGTGAACTTCTTCGGACTTCGGTGTGTTTACTTTTCGAGCTCACAGCTGAAATGAGATGAAGAGCTGTGTTGCCAAATTTTGTCAGTGAAACAAGCAACCAGATCGATGAAAACAAGCTCAAAACAAATACTCTCCTGCAAGTCTTTACTAATTAATATGTAATTAATTTGTACATTTATACATTTGAATCAAACATTAACATTTTGTCTTATTTGGGTCATAATTTATTTTCTGTTCTAAATCCTGCCCTTCACGTGGAGTCAGTGAGTGGCTGGAGAGCTAAAGACTCTTCGTTATTTCTGGACAGTGTAACCCTAAATTTAGCACCTGAACAGACAAAGTATTTTATTAAGATTTATGATACAACAATAATAAAAATCAATGAGAAGCAGTGGATTGAAATAAAAAAAATCACAAATAAAAATTGTGTGTGTAAAACATTTTTTGGCTCGTTTATACACTTAAGATCTGTATTTGTATTTAAAATGTGAGGGAATAATGCATGTAAATGATTTGATGAACTCAGATTAACTAGGAAGCATCCATCAGGATTGTCCTAGGCCCCCCTCTGACCTGGTGTCCGGAGCACTGGGGTCGTTAGACAGAGTTTGCATACTGGCTGAGTGACATGCTAAACACATGATCAACATCGCGCATCCTGCAGTGTGAGCCTCTACAACAGGTCAGGATAACTACCGAGCTTTGCTCTTTTACAGAAAGAAGAAACGGGAGAGATTCATACTGGGAGCAGAACAAACCCAAATAAGTGACTTTACTTTTGGAACAAGCTCTCAAAAAACACAAAGTGCGACTACCAGACTGTATTTGCAGGTGAATTTTAAATAAATAAATAAATAAATAAATAATAACCAGCCCAAAGTTGGACCTGGCAACTTCTAAAAGAGAAAGAGCGGCAGTCTTCAACCTGTCTCAGCCAATAGGAATTTAACTTGACTGTGACGACACTGGTCACTAAGTAAATGTAAACCGAACAGGTTATGAATGAAAGTAAAAGTAAACACAGCCTCATCAGACCACGTCAGGGCAACGGGAGGCACACAAGTCTCGATTTGTTTTCTTCTTTGTCCGGATTTAAATGTATTTTGCTTGCAGTGAAACAGTCCTAATAAACAACAGTCCTAGAAGTAATTTAATTGATGCAAAGGGTAATTGTGGTGAGGGGCTGTCCTTGGTGTTCTAACCAGTGTTCTCTAAAATACATCTGTGCAGCATCATGTCAAAGTCATGCAAATAGAAAGTGAACCAGTACATATGACACCTTTTTAAAGACTGTATTTTGTTATTTTATGGGTCAAGCATAAAATTTTAAGAGAGCACACAGGTTTAGGCACCAATAGGCCTCCTGTCAAGACAATCACTATAACAAATGTGAAATCTAAACAGATTTAATGATCCTGAAATTATTTGAGGCTTTTTATGTTGAAACAGGTTCAAACAAGAAGAGTGTGGCACCTTTGTTGATGTTTGAACACCTGATAATGTTTTACTTTGGCTTTGACAGAATCACTGTCATTCCTCGTGTTTGCTTAATCTTTTTTTATGTAGTTTAGTTACTCCTGATTTAAGACTTCGCTTATTAAGGGGAGTACATTAAGCAAACACACTTTACTCTTTGGCATGTCAAGATTTAATATCAGAACAATATTTTCAGTGTTTTTCTTTTAAATCATGTGTAGTAATTACCAAAAATAATCCTAAAAACATAACTTAGAGCCCCACAAACAGACACGCTCTTCTTTTAAAACTACTTGGAAGTGGTGGAAGACTTTGGTTAGATTCTCACAAGCCTTGCTGCTCATACCTGTTTTTTGTTTTTGTTTATTTTTGTTTGTTTGTTTGTTGCTCAGATCTGATTACTATTTTAATTCATGCCAACCTTTAAAATGTGTCCTGTATCAGACCCAGTTCACAATTCTAAGAGCCTAATTGGCATTAATGTGGGGTATTAATGCCAAAACATTTAATTACAAATAAAAACAAAATATAGAAAATATTTAAGGCAGCATGGTGGCACAGCAGGCAGCGTGTGTGCTTCACAGCAACAAGTTTTCTGACTCGATCCCCGTGTTGGTCAGGGCCTTTCTGTGTGGAGTTTGCAAGTTCTCCTTGTGCATGTGTGGGTACTCTCCAGGCACACCAGCTTCCTTCCACCAGCCAAAAACATGCTCCAAGGACAAAAAAGGTGCTTGTTAGGTTGATTGTTGACTCTTGATTGCCCTAGGTATAAGTGTGAGTGTAAATGGTTGTATGGCTTTTGGTGTAAAATTATCGTACGATGTCTTGTTGGTATCACTGTTTATTAATGAGTTTTACTTTAATCATACTGTTAATGTTTTTAGCTTTCTAAACATACTTTCAATAATGGAATGTTTAATGTTGGTATGTTGGTCATTATAGTAACTCCAGTAACTTTCTTTTTTTAGCATTAGCTGGGAGTAGTAGTTATATAGTATCATACAAATACAGTGTTTGTAACATTGTTGATATTACCAGGCACATATTTTGCCTTATGTTGGGTTTTGTATTCAAGGACAGGTTACCTTATATATTGGGCCTATACAACACCTAGGCCTTTTATGCATAATTTTATATCATCCATAATAATCTTATTATAATATTCCTATATTTACATTTTATAATGTTTATATAGCCTCTTGAATATTTAGTCACAGATACATGTCAAACGCCAGCATTTAATGTTATTGAGAGGTCCTTACTGAATGTAGAAATGGGTTCAGAATGTATTGATTATTCAGGGTCTTACAATAGTTAGAAATGACCACAGAGTGTACGTTTCAAGATTGTTTTGATAATATTTTATAATCTCACACTGTAGTTAGAATTTTCACAGAAATGGTATGCATAAAGGGCTTTATTTGTTGTACTTTTGGTAAGTTTCTAAAAGTGTCAAAATACAATGATTTCACAAACACTATTAACAGAATATGTCATACACCATAGAGCCTGAATACATATCTAATGAAGTCCATTGTTCAAAGTTGCAAATATTAAACCAAAAACAAGTATTTTAAGAAAGAACATAATGTACTGAATAATCCTACAGCAAACAGATCTCTCTGTACACAGAGAGGGTCAGGAAAGCATGACCATATTTGGAACTAAGTGGGAAGCCATCTTGGAGCATGTCAGCCATTTTGTGTAAAACCATAGAATTAAGAAAGAAATATGACTGGTTGTGCCTTATAGCTAAATATAAATAACTTCTGGACTCCATGGGTTTGTATAAAGGCCTATGGGAGGATAAATTATAAAATTATAATTAAGAATTAAAGAAAGTGGATGTTAAAAGGAGAGGGGGAGGGACCCTTCTGGAGCCTTCGGGAAGACGGGAGGAGTCGGCTATATAACGTACATACCATAACTCAAGCTTCAGTTGTTCAGGAGTTGTTCAGGAGTTGTTCTACGGTGTCGTGACACAAATCATCTCCCGTTTGTTATTTTTCACCTTGTGACAGTAATAAACGAGTTTCTGGAAAGTGGACTTTGCCTGCGTTCATGCTTCTTTGAACAGCGAAAGGACAGATTTTTACATCTGTTTTTCATCTTAGCTGCCATTCCTGCGCAGAAGTTACGAGCCAGCTCATTCGGTATTTACTGAGAAAATGAGACACTACAGGCTCTCTATGTGACCCTGCAGTTGGCTAGCGACCAGTTCTAGGTGTACTCCGCCTTCCGCCCAATGTCAGCTGGGGTAGGTTTCAGCCCACTGAGCCCCCAGGAGGGATACGTGGTATAGATGATGGATGGAAAGATGGAAAAATATGTACAGTAAAAGGAAAAGTTATCTATAATAATAAGTTTACATTTATTGTGATAGTAAGGTTGAAAACAGCTTCTACCCTCAAGCTGTGAAAGGATGGAATGTGAGGCTGGAGCCTAGCTGATTCCAGCTGACTCTGGGCAAGAGACAGACCAGTCACCAGCTAATCACAGGGCTGACATAGAGACAAAGACGATCATTCACATGCACACACATGAACATTGGGCAAGAGGCAGAGAATACCTAGACTGGTCTCCAGCTAATCACAGGGCCACATAGAGAGAGAGACAACCATCCATGCACACAGTTACACCTCTGGGTAAGGCAGAGTAACAAACTAACCTAACTAACATGGTTTTAGTCCGTAGCAGGAAATGGGAGTGAAAAAACACAGAGAAACAAAAAGAGAGTAAAAACTGCACTCAGGAAGTCCCTGACCGATACATGGAGTTGAACCAGCAACTGTCTGAGAGGTATGTGCACTGACTCACTGCACCACTGAGCTGTCCTTATTTAGAATCATTCATCCCTATCATCAATGATTAAAAACAAAATTTAATAACTGCTTTCAATAATTTCATCCCTGTGGTGACCCCATACTGGTATTTTGGGGACATTTTGACCAGCGTCAGTGCAAAGCCTCAGTTTCTGTCAATCAAACATGTTCAGTGGTAATTTGTTCTCACCAACAGGTACGTACCATTTATCTTTAGGTGTCATTATCTTGAGGTCCCTTTGTGAAAAACTACCTGCCTCCACCTTTTTGAACCACCTATGATCATGTTTAGTGCATTTATAATATCATTTTTGCTTGCGTGTTGTTTATCTTACTCATATTTGTATTGTGTATCATGTTTAAGGTCTGCAAAGCACCCCCAATCACAGAGGTTAGAATGTGTTACAAATAATCTTTGACATGAACCATGAGTCACAGTTTTCAGTCACAGTTTCACTTTTGAGTTTGATTAATTCAAACCAGCACTCATCACCACGCCCATCCCAGTTAGAGCGTCAGCACGGTGCCATTTTGTGACTTTGTTGTTTTAAAATGTCAGATGGGTCACTGTAGGGCAAACAGTCATCTGTTTCTGTAAGACTCAAGACTTTTTGTCACAGTGAGGAGTTAAGAATACTTTGTGGATGTGAAGATCACATCCGATCCAGCCCAGAGTGCATCTTAGTTTAGACCCTCTTACTGTTCCTATGTCAAACAGCAACTCATATTTCAAGCATGAAGCAGATTCTTAAGGTTTGGATGTTTGATGGACCCCAGCTTGCTTTACTCAAAAAGATGTTTTGTTGTTCTGGAAGAATGTTTTTAGACTCAGTACCAGCCAGTGGATCAGAGGGATGTTACTGAGCTTCCTCTGGAGAGGATATCAGACATACTGAAGGTTAGTTAAACAGCAGGTTTGAAGCTTATTTAGATTTATTTGATTATCAGTCCAAAAATCAGAACATTTGGTAAAATTAAAGGTGCCTCAGCTGCAAGTAGGAGAGTCATGACAAAGTGTCTGCAGATGATCCAGTAACAAGAATGACTGGACAGCTGTTGTTAATGAAGTACACTGATACTGAGCACTTGAAGAAATGGGATGTAACCTCCACCTGTGTTAGTCTGTTTTCATACCAGGCTCAGACCAAACTATAGCCCCATTCAGCTGTGACCTCCACTGTGAGACTTCACCTCCACTGTGAGCCTCACAGAGAGAGAATGGGGGGAGACGAAGTTGACCCCTGATTCACTGCGTCTCCAGAGGTCATATCTTTAATGTCCAATTTTATACACTCACTGGCCACTTCATTAAGTACACCTTGCTAGCACCAGGTTAGACCCCTTTTTGGCCTCAGATCTGCCTTCATTCTTTGAGGCATCGATTCAACAAAGTGTTGAAACTCTCCTCTGAGATTTTGGTCCATATGAACATGACAGCATCACACAGTTACTGACCCCTGAAGGTGCTTATTAGATTTAGATCTGGTGACTGTGGAGGCCTCTGGAGTTCAGTGAACTCATCGTCATGTTCAATAAACCAGTTTGAGATGATTTGAGCTTTTGACATGCTGAGTTATCCTGCATCAGAAGATGCAGACACTGTGGTCATAAAGGGATGGACATGGTCACGACAATACTCAGGTAGACTGTGGCACTTGAATGATGCTTAGTTGGTACTAAGGGCCCAAAGTGTGCCAAGAAAACGTCCAGAGTGACCCCAAGAGTTCCCATCTGCAGCAACAGGGGCGCCACCACATGACTCCCAAGACACAACCAAGTCATCCAGATCACGTCCATGACATCGCGTGATATCTGGTCACAGCTGGTCACAGATGTAAATTGACTTTGCAGGGAGAGTGGTCATGGAGGTCGCCCAAGTTGTGTTCGGTGTGAACGCACTGTAAGAGTTTCATAAAAAACATGGTGACAGAGACATGTGAATGTTTTTCTTCAGAGGTCACTGAATATTTAAATACTTGTTTTATTTCTCCATGTTGTGTTGTTTAAATCGTTTAGTCTTAATGTGTTTGTGATTCTGACGGGCTGCTGTCTCAGCCTAGTCTCTCTCCATAAACTGTTTCTCCTGTCAGTGAAATAATCAGAACATAAAACTTCTCAAATGTGTCACAGAGCTTTTACAAAGAGGGCTCTGAGCATTTAAAGCAGAGTTTTAAAATGTGTGAATAGTCCGTGTCCCTCATGGAGAAGCTCACAGGCTGCAGGGTGGTGTGTTCATCATTGAGGGGCTGGATTCGGTTTCTCAGTGAGCTCAGAGCTGGTCTCAGAGGATGTGACTGGCTGAAATACAAAACAAAGACAAGAAGACACTCATGAGGACTCACTCTGTTTTTATCAGCTGATTAACAATGACATTAAGGAACAGTTGAATGATGATCACCACTTGACATAGTAACTAATCGACACCCTCTGAGCACGGAGGAAAATGCTGTAAAAACAGCGTTCACACGATGCTGATGGTGTATATTTGAACCACTGGTCATCAGTCTGAGCAGATCTGAGTTCTCTATTGATTATTGATGGGTATTTCATTAGGTCTTACCTCTGAACTCAATCCTTCCTCATCAGGAAGTTGAACACTCTCGTGTGCCTCGACTGTCCTCCAGGTACACACATCGTTCAGAGTCAAATATATTCACAACTACGCCCAGAGCACAGGCAGACAAGAGCACAAGGTTTAACCTGGAGTTTATCTCAGGTTGGACTTTTTCATTCATCACAGCGGTGACAAAAACAGAGAGTCTGTGTGGTCAAGCTACACAGATGGATATGCAAGATCTGGTCATCCTTTCAAAATAAAACACCCCTCTGTCTCTGTTATTAAAAAAACGTTAATGAAATTTGTTTTTTTGTTTCTCTATGGCTCAGCACCAAACAAACTACGGCCTGGTGCCGGTCTGCAGCCCAGCGGTTGGGGATTTTTGCGTTAGAAGGCTCCAGAGAACTCAGGCTGTAACTACCTGCTGTGTGGGTTTCAAACTACAAACAAAATATAAATAATGTTAATTTTGGGATCAAGATTAATCATATACACTATAATAATCAAAAGTAACATTAGATAAAATAAGGCGACTGATGATTGGAGGACAGAACGCACCATCAGCACTATGTTTCTACAACCTTTTCCTCTGTTCAGGAACATCACGGTGTTATGACCCAACAAGTGATCGTGTTAACTGGAGACACTGAGCCCACTGGGTTAACAGAGTGGTGCAGGGAAGACAGACTTTTGCAGGCCAACGTGGACAAATGTCATCCATCATACTATGATAAACAAAGACTGAAAGAGTTCTATGATTTATCATCTAAAATATTAAAAAAACAAATAAGACAAAGTTTTGTGTTTTTGTCTCTTACAGTTTCTTTTTTTGTGAATCAGGAATCCAACGATGGTGAGAGCAAGAACGACGACCACAACAATGATGCTGATGATCATGGGCTTTTGATCCACTGTTGGGCAGAAATGTAAAAACATACATTAAATAACGCTGTCCTGATTCATGTCATATTTTAATCACCATATGATGATGATAAAAAATAATACAGATACTACATACTAATAACAGAGAAGAACAAAACACAAAAACATGATCCCAAAAACAAACATTTTTCTATGTTTGAATTCATTTTTTCATTGTTGTGATGTTTTGTTTTTCTGCTAATTACCTCTGCCAAGGAGGTATTCTTCTTTCTTATCCTTTTCATACAAGATTTGACTTTTAATTTTTGTATTAAAATAGAAAATAATCTAAAACCAACTTTATTTTACATATATATACACTAGAGATCAAACCTAGAGAAAAATTTATGAACACTTGATTTATTCTAAAATAATGTAATCCTCATTGCTCAACATTCAAAGGATTCTTTGTTGTGACATTGTCATACTACCAGAACAGTGTTTTACAACAAAACATAGAACATTAACAAAAACAACTTTAATTTGCAGAAACATGATGATCCAAATTAAAGAACAACAATGCCTGTAGCACAAAGAAAGGTTACAACATAATTTTCTGAAGGTTACAACAATCAAAAATTAGTAGGAAGTGTACAGGCCTTTGCTTTGAATGACTTCAACACATCTACGGCGACAGGACATAACCAGTCTCTCACACTGCTCTGCTGTGATTTTGTTCCACTCTTCTTCCGGTCTCCTCCACAGTTCAGTGACAGTAGTGGGTTTCTTGGCCATAACTTTGTCTCCAAGGATTTTCCAGAGGTTTTCTATTGGGTTTAGATCATGAAATCAACCAGCATGAAAATTGCTGGTTGATTGGATGATGAATGCAGGCAAGGTATCATATGTTATTGAAGACGGTTCTTTTACATATTTGCATTCACTCAACCATGTAGCTGTATTAGAGGCCCAACTCCTGTTGTGGAAAACATTCCCCATACCAAAACACTACCTCCTCCACCTTTCACTGACTTCTTTACACACTTTGGGTTCAGTCTTTCCCCAGTTTGACCATGAACATAATGATTTCCCCAAACAAATTAAACTTGCTTTCATCACTGAAGTAAACTTTGGACCAGTCCTTCACAGTTCTTCTGTCCACACGACATGTTCCTCAGCAAAGGTTAGTCTAGCCTTTTGATTCTTTCTGCTAATGAGAGGTTTGGTCACTGCAGAGTGGGCTATAAGTCCAAATGGTCTTAAACGTCGAACCCTGTTGGCGCTGAACTGGCAAGCAGTTCCAGCTGCAGTGTTGAACCGATTGTCCATTGAGGTTCTCTGTTTTATCCTGTCCTCTCTTTCAGTTGTCTTTCGTGGATGACTGGCCTTCTTGGTGGACTTGAATGAATTTGTGACTTTGTAAAGATGTAATATTCTGGATATCACAGATTTAGAACGTCCAACTTCTTGTGCAATATGCTGAAAATACTGCCCTTTTACTTGTGTTTGGATAATTTTATGAGAGGACAATGCAGTGAAGTTTACATTTGTGTTGGTTTGTGCTGATCTGAGCCTGTAAAGTCTTATTCAAACACATATAAATGTTGACAGGTTTGGAAAAAAGAGACAAAAACAAATCTTCACTTCAACTCTCCAGTGTTTCAGTAACTCCTCTGGTTCATCACTGCTGGTTCAGGTCTTACCGTAGTTGGTCTTGATGTCCTTCTTGTCCAGTTTGGTGACCAAGTCCTTCTTCACACCAGAGAGCTGAAACACACACTCGTACTTCCCCCAGTCATCAGAGGGGAGCTCCAGGTCAACTCTCATCTGGAAGGATCCGTCATGGTTGGGGAGGACCTCTCCCTTCTCCATCTTGCCATGAAGCTCCTCTCCATCTTTCCTCCAGAACATGTCAGCTTGGTTGGGGTAGAAACCTGTGGCGTGGCAGGTGATCCGAGAGGAGGGGTCCTTCTGGAGGAGGGACACTGTGGGGAGGTCTGGAGCACAAAAACAAAGACTGTTTATAGTTTCTTTATCATTATTGACTGTTGTTTACTGTCACTGCTCCTGTCTGATGTCATGGATGTAAATGTCTCAGTAACACAGAGACCGTATAAAGAGTGTAGGGCTGGACAATAAAACAGGATTTAAAGATCAATAGTTCATGACTTTATTAAACCTTGATCAGAGTTCAAATAATTTACATGACGTGTTTGGATACATTTATCAAAACTTGATAAATGAGCAAAGAACTTTCATTCTTATACAGAAATTGGCCTTTTAGCGACATCTAGCATTCAGATTTTGGAATGAGCGTGTCCATTACTAAAACATCACATCGCTAAGCCACGAGAGCCGGTGAACAGGGCATCATTTACAACAGTTATGAGGTGAGGGTTTTTCATTCATATTTATTTTTATAGATTATAGGTCAGTTAAGATGATGTTCATAGGTTTTGTAAACTTTTACTAACACAAGCAAACATTAGCGAATTAATGCTAATCAGGTCTAGGCTCTGTAACGTTTCTTACGTTGTGCTGCAGATTCATCAAAATAAGGTAAAGAAGAGAGAGAGAGAGAGAACATGGCGGAAAGTTGGGTTGGACGGATGAGAGGTTAGTAATATTATTTATAATGTATTTATTTATATGCTTACCAGTTCTGCGCGATATTTACCATACCAATAAAATACGGGGCTTGCATAGCAGCTCAGTGGTTTACAGTCTGCTTTGGTTGTTAAAGTTCTCTCTCTTCTTCTTCGCGTGCTATCCAGGTAGATTTCAGGACCGGCGGTCAGACTCATATTCAAAAATTGCGTTTCATTCTTTTTGTCCCCAAAACCCACCTGTGGACAACATGGCGGATCGTTATGTCAGCCTCCACAAAAGGAAAACCCGTGGTACATAATTCTAAAAAGCTTTTTCTAACTTAAGAAAACAAAAGTTTTATGGGGATGATTGAACACCTATTTCAACGGACTTTACAAACAAATAGAAACATTATATCCTATATTCACCATTTCTGTTTGGCGAAATGCTGCCAACATCTACACATGACACCTTTAATCACGTGAATAAGGTTTTTAAATACAGTCAATGACAATAAATCATCATATAATTGGCATTTTAAAATTCTGATTACATAAAAAATCATCATCTAATTTATGTTTATAAATTCAGTTCATAACTTAATTAATTATTGTTGCTTTAAAAAATTAGTTAATGATTATAAAAAAAATCATAATTTGTTTTCACATTCAGTTAACGTAATAAATCATCATGTAATTCACCTTCTGAAATTCAGTTTATGACAAAAAAAAAAATTAGGTAACAAGATTAATCATCATATAATTACCTTTTGGTTTTTTTAAATTTAGGTAATAACTTCATCATACAATTCACGTTGTTTTACAGAATAAAAATCTTGAGGAAATCATCCTTTTTTAATTATGTATTAGTACAGTTAATAACTTAATAAACCATCATCTAATTTATGTTTTGTTACTGAATAAATGATAAATTCAAATTAAATTATCCTTTTAATCATGTATTTATTCAGTCAATGAATTAAAAATCATCAAATAATTTACATTTCTTACTGAATAAATATCCTGGTTAATTATAATTATAATTTCATTATCTTTTATTAAATGAATTTATTGACACTGGATGTCATAGCATGATTTAGTCATAAATATATATTAAACTGTGCAATTAATCATCGCACAGTTCTTTTTCTTAAAGAATCTTACGAAATATTCCAGTACATAAGAAATTACATTTTAAATAGCCTACTGTATTTTTTGGACTATAAGTCACTCTGGAGTTAACCAGTTCATCCACTTGGGGCTTGAACAAATCTGCCTCGCACAGACCTCCACTTCTCCTTTGCTATCAGCAAACTGATATTTAATTGCTCTCCAGTCTCCTCCCAGCTGTTTTTTTATTTTTTTATTTTTTTATTTGTTTGTCCCGGTGTCCAGGCGAAGTAACATCACACAGATGTTTATAATTTCTAACTAACTCAAAGAGTTTCTCTTCAAAAAGTTCTGCCATTATTATTTCATCTTTGTGTCTCACTGTAATGGGTTGTAACAGCAACACTGCCAAACTGTTTCCAGTGGTACTGCTCCATTTGGCCCGTATCCATAAGATTTATGGAAACGTGCAAAAATAAGGATGAAATGAACACAGAGCACGGACAGGAGGCTCAGTCTGTATCCGGATCCATCTTTAACGTTGAGCTGTAATGAGCCTGTAACAAGTGTAGGTGTAGGTACCAGATGTGCTTGGGCTGCCAGATCGGCTCGGGGCCCTGCGCCTGCTTATGACGTCACGCTATATGATTGGCTGGAAGTTGGCAGGGTGGATGACTTCTATCATGAAATCTATCATTACTTATGTGTTAATGGAGCGACACCTGCGAGGTAGTTCAGGCAGACAACTCGAGCTGCTCAGCTATGCATATGTCACATGTCTCACTCCTCTCAAATGTCCTCCAATCACACTCTTCACCTCTCAATTTGGCGGTATATTTAAACTGGGAATTTTCCCATCTCTGCCTCTGCCCAGCAACGACTCTGCCGCCTTACACTGTCTTTGCTGCATGTTCTTCACCCCCACCGCCACCCCAGCATCCACCTGCAGGCTCCAGGGTGTTCAGTATGTTTTGCTCATCACTCCTCCATGCCTTCATGTAAACCTTTCTCCAAGGAGTGATGTGTCAGGAGCCTGGGCGCCAAATCTATAACATATTTGCAGCTACAATAAAACAGTTTAAACGTGAGTTGACTGACTGAACTATTGTTATCACTAAGACGATGTGGTTTTTGACGTACTGAAGTATAATTAATAATAGGTCTAATAAATAATTGTGCTAGATGCACACCATAAACAATAAAATGGAAAAAAATCAATACATCTTCTCATTCAAAAGAGCTTTACTGGTATGGGGAAAATAAGTTTAGTTTTTGCCAAAGGAAATGTGAAATAAAAGCCAAAATATCTATTGATAAATAGAGATCCTGAGTACATCTTTTTTTTCTTTTTCATGAAGAATCAAAATTACAGAACAGTAAGTTGTAATTCTCTGTACAATATGGAGACAAAGGTTCGAGGTGAATTGAACGAACAAACGGAAATAAAGAAAACCGTGAGGGGCTTTTAACCGAGCACATCTGACACCTGTTAAATGGGGCGCATTGTAGTTTCTCCGAGTGGAGTCGCTGTAGTGTGACGTCATCGGCAGGTGCAGGGCCCTGAGACGATCTGGCAACCCGAGCACATCTGGTACCAAGACTGGCAGCATGTTGTTAAAGCACCCATCTGTGGACTCGTTCCTCCACCTCTGGCCATCTTGCTTTCGGCCCACGATTAGCTTTCTTCTTTTTCTTCATAGGAGTGAGAGTAACCTCTGCTTTTCTTCAGTCCCTTGTGAGTTTTTCACTCACTCCAAACTTTATTTCTGCTCGATTACCGCTGCATATTTTACTACCTGCAGTTTGTTAGAATAGGATTTTCATTTTGGGGACATTTTGTTTATGTCTAGTCCAGAGGCCCCTCTTGTGGCTGTAAACGGTAACGTTTACTCCTTGGTTCATGTCAGACAGAATGAATTAAACATTTAAAAACATGTTAAATTGTGTATATTTTGATATATAAGTTGCACCTGACTATAAGTAGCAGGACCAGCCAAACTATGAAAAAAACTGTGACTTATAGTCCAGAAAGTAGGGTACATTTTAGTATGTTTTTACTCTTTGACATATTTTAAGAACATTATAAAAACTTGATAAACCATCTAACTTCACATTTTAAAGAGCTTTATCTCAGTGAAACAGGGTTTATTTAAACTTTAAGAGTCAGATTTATTTCATGCTTTTCTTGCCTTTATTGGGTAAAGAAGAGAAACAGAGGATGGAGCTGGAGAAAGGGTGAGAGAGGGTGAGAGAGGGTGAGAGAGGGCGAGGACGAGCAGCAGACAGTGATATTCAGACCTGAACTCACTCTGGCTGCAGCTTTCTGAACACAAACACTCTGACAAACCACTCAGCTGTCGGCAAACAAGACTTCAACAAACCAACTGATCCAAACACAGACTGCGGATCATCATCCAGCTGAAATATGTCAGGTATGAGTTTAGATCCATATCGCCCAGCCCTTACAGAGTTAATACGAAACATCATCAAATAATATAAAAGTCTTCATTCAGAGAAAAGAGGAGGGACAGAGATTGAAGCAGAGAGCTGAGGAGGGGGAGTTATTTTAGAAAGACCAGATGAAAACAGAGATGTGACCATGAAAAGAGAGAAACTTTAAAATGGACGACACAGCAGAGACAAGAATGGAGGAACAATAAGGAGGAAGCAGAGAGACGAGAAGCGAGCAAAGAAAAAGAGTTTGTCAAATATACACTATATTGCCAAAAGTATTCGCTCACCCATCCAAATAATCAGAATCAGGTGTTCCAGTCACTTCCATGGCCACAGGTGTATAAAATCAAGCACCTTGGCATGCAGACTGCTTTTACAAACATTTGTGAAAGAATGGGTCGCTCTCAGGAGCTCAGTGAATTCCAGCGCGGAGCTGTGATAGGATGCCACCTGTGCAACAAATCCAGTCGTGAAATTTCCTCGCTCCTAAATATTCCACAGTCAACTGTCAGCTGTATTATAAAAATGTGGAAGTGTTTGGGAATGACAGCAACTCAGCCACAAAGTGGTAGGCCACGTAAATTGATGGAGCGGGGTCAGCGGATGCTGAGGCGCATAGTGCGAAGAGGTCGCCAACTTTCTGCAGAGTCAATCGCTACAGACCTCCAAACTTCATGTGGCCTTCAGATTAGCTCAAGAACAGTGCACAGAGAGCTTCATGGAATGGGTTTCCATGGCTGAGCAGCTGCATCCAAGCCATACATCACCAAGTGCAATGCAAAGCGTCGGATGCAGTGGTGTAAAGCACGCCGCCACTGGACTCTAGAGCAGTAGAGACGCATTCTCTGGAGTGACGAATCGCACTTCTCCATCTGGCAATCTGATGGACGAGTCTGGGTTTGGCGGTTGCCAGGAGAGCAATACTTGTCGGGCTGCATTGTGCCAAGTGTAAAGTTTGGTGGGGGGGATTATGGTGTGGGGTTGTTTTTCAGGAGCTGGGTTTGGCCCCTTAGTTCCAGTCAAAGGAACTCTGAATGCTTCAGCATACCAAGACATTTTGGACAATTCCATGCTCCCAACTTTGTGGGAACAGTTTGGAGCTGGCCCCTTCCTCTTCCAACATGACTGTGCACCAGTGCACAAAGCAGGTCCATAAAGACATGGATGACAGAGTCTGGTGTGGATGAACTTGACTGGCCTGCACAGAGTCCTGACCTCAACCTGATAGAACATCTTTGGAATGAATTAGAGCGGAGACTGAGAGCCAGGCCTTCTCGTCCAACATCAGTGTGTGACCTCACAAATGTGCTTCTGGAAGAATGGTCAAAAATTCCCATAAACACACTCCTAAACCTTGTGGACAGCCTTCCCAGAAGAGTTAAAGCTGTTATAGCTGCAAAGGGTGGACCAACGTCATATTGAACCCTATGGATTAGGAATGGGATGTCACTTAAGTTCATACCTTTATAACCTTTACCTTACCTTTATTATTTTATTATATTTTTATCTTATTATTTTATTTTATTTTTATTCTGCACCGTACTTTATCGTATTACACTGTTTTGCACTGACTGAAGGGCTTTTGCAATTTCGTTGTACTTGTTGCAATGACAAATAAAGTTCTATTCTATATGCAAGTCAAGGCAGGTGAGCGAATACTTCTGGCAATATAGTGTATGTTGTAAAGTCAGAGTGTGAGAAATAAAGAAACCCGAACATGGTCAAAATAAAATGACATCAGGTCTCTTGATCTTACCTTTTCTCATCAGAAAGATCTTTCCAAACTCCACAAACTTCTTCAGGTAACCAGGGCAAATCTGGGTGAGGTAGTTCTTGTCATTTGCTATTTTAGCTTTGCTATTGTTCCACTTTTCTTTGGTGGGGACTGCCCACTGTTGAGCAGCGACCCATGTGAAGGTCTTCATGTCAAATACTACAAAGTCTTCTCCATCATAACCGCACTGATCAAATCCACTGACCTCACCAGTCTCATCGTCCCACTCACAGCCGTACATATTCTGGTAAATGTGAACACCTGAGAGAGAGAGAGAGAGAGTTTTGTGGGTGAATCAGAGTAAATCACAGCTCAGTCTCACACCATCGGCTGATTCCTCGTCTTCACCACAGAGACACACTGATCCACACACACCAACACAAACATCTACCTCACACCTCCTGCTGTGATTGGCTGGATGGACCACGCTCACAGCCAATCAGCACGAGGACCAAGACAACAGTTCAGGTGAGAGAGAGTAGGGATGTGCGTTATTGGACGTTTGCAGACAGGCTGATATTTACAGGCTCATTTTAGACCACAGCTCTTTCTACAAACCTTTTTATTGTGAAGAGCAGCGAGTCTGTCCTGAACTAGAGCTGACCTGTTACTCTGACTGTGACGTCCATTCACTTTAAAAACACTTCAGACAAGACCCACCACATCTGATCCTTCAAGAAATCACAGAGTTTGACTTTGTCCACAGAAATATTCAAGCAGGAGTTACAGCAGCATTATTAGCAGCAGGTGTTTTTCTCAGTCAGAGGAAGAAGGAGCTTCATCTGTCATTTTGAGAGCAGCAAACAGCTCTGAACAACCAGCTGACTGACAGTGAGCCACGGAGAGCGCTGAATAATCACCTGCTCTGTTTCATGGAGCTTCACACTGAAATCAATTCTTCTGATTGATGCTCAGGTCTGCAGAGTGATTCAGAGAGACAATCCTGACAAAGAGCTTTAAATAACACAAAAACACGTCCTCCTCAAGTGTTTCATCAAACCAGCTGGAGTTCACAGCTAAAACTTCAGTCCTGGGAACACATTTAAAGTCAAAGAAATGAGGATAAAAATCTGTTGCTGCTGCTTAAACTCCACAAACTTCCTGCTTCATCTTCTCTGGAGACCCTGTGGTCCATGCAGATATTCTGCTGATATGTGCTGCAGATTTATCAACAGAAAACATGAAGCTGCTCCTTCAGGTTTAAGCTTTTATCTGCAGCACCAACATCATGTCCATGACCTTCAGCCTCCCTCACAGACGGTGCAAAGGCTGCTGGGAAACTGAGTGAGGAAACACAGTTCAGACCCTCCACACTGAGCGCACATGCTGACCATCAGACTCAGATTCAGCTGATCCTGGACTGAACTTTGACCCTCTGTGGATCAGTCCAACATTGTCCTGGTCCTGGGACAAAGTCCACACTCCAGCGTCCTGAGCTGGTCTACAAGTTTCCCCTGAAGGAGAGTCTCAGTCCAGGATCAGTCTGTAGACTGGTGGTGCTGCAGCCCTCACAGGGTTCAGCAGTGTGGGACCACAGCTGCTCACAATGAGGCTCGGACCACCACCACCATGATGGAGACAGGGAGGCCGTCTGTGCGTCCTGATTGGTTCATCCGTCTGTCAATCATTCAACACTAACAGCAGCTGTTTCACCTGCAGATGTTTGTTTGATGCTTCCTGAGAGGACGGACCAACACCGAGGTCAGAGCAGAGCAGATAATCTAATCTAATCTGAGCTAAGACTAATTTATTAAGAGACCACACTAAACATTATTGATTATACTATTATTATTGATTTATTGATCAAACATTTAGTCATTTAAAACTTAAAGAAAGACTGATGTGAACTTTTTCATTTGCTTCATGACAACACTGAGCAGAATTTAACCTGAACTCATAACAAACAGATTAAAGATGGAAATTATCAAATTAAACAAACTGAAACTTTTCTTTTTTAACATTTTTAAATAAAATACACTTTAATGATTCACTTAATAACAATGTTGAAAAAGTTTTCTGTGGATCAATAAATCAATAAATCCTCTGCCTAAAAGTTAACTATGACACATTAACACAATTAAAATTAAATAAATCAGTGAACAATTGATTTTTTGTGTTTGGAAAGTTAATTACAACATATCAACAATAAAAATAATTCATTAATCTGTAAAGTTTTTTGTCTTTTATGTTGATTATGATATTCTAACAATGTCAAAATTCCATAAATCAGTGAAATCATTAAATATATTTGAGTTTAATGAAATCATTGCATTAAAACACAATCAAAAATCAATTATTAAGATAATTTATTAAATGCTTTTTATTTTAATATTAATTTTGGCATGCTAACACCATAAAACTTCAATCCATAATTAATATTACTGTTTTTTTCCCTCTTAATCTAATTTGGCATTCTTACCCTTATCTTGGTTAAACAGACTGAACAGTTGATTATTTATCTAAGCCTTTAAAAGTAATTATGGCAAATAAAAACAGTAAAAATTAAATTCATCAGCTAAGTTAATATGTCTGCCTTGAAAATAATTAGTTGTTTTACAAATTTTATTAAAACTAAATTAAACAGTTAAATAAATATTTTTTTGTTTTTAAAGTTTAGGATCGGACAATGACTCTCCTCAAATGGTATGATGTCAAAATTATACATCTCAATTATTTAATCAATGAATTTTTAAAATGTGTCTTCCCTTAAAGTTAAGAATGACATACTAAAAATGTCTAAATTCGATCAATCAGTATAATCGTTAAATTTTCAAATTTGAAGGAAATTATTAAGATCATCTATTAAATGTTCCTGACTTTAATGTTAATTTCGGTATGCTAACACCGTTAAAATTCAATCAATAATTTGGATTTTTTTTTCTTTCTTTAAATTTAATTACCTAATGCTTACCCTCATAGTTAATTAAACTGAACAGTTGCTTAATTTTAAAGCCTTGAAAATTGATTATGGAAAATAAAAACAATGACAATTCTTTTAATCAGTAAAGTTGATATATCTGCTTTGAAAATAAGTAGTTGTGTTACAAATTCTGTTAAAACTAAATTAATAATGTAAATAATTGATTTTTTTCTGTATTTAAAGTTTATGTTGGGATACTGACACTCTTTAAATTCAATTAATCAGTTACGTTATTCATTATTTTCTGATTGAAAGGTTATTATGTCAAACTTATATAATGGTAGTCAATCAGTTAAGTTGTTTAAAATAATTATGGTGAACGTTCGGTTACATTGTAACCTTGGTTCTCTGAGTGAAGAGACTATCTCTCCACACAGTTACATATTCCACATGTACGGGGGAACTGACCCACTGGGGCAGTTGGATATTCTTTAAGACACACCACTAGGTGGCCCACGCGCAGGTATAAAGGCCCCAGGTGTACATGGTTTCACTGGTTAACATTGACTGGAACGGAGTCCGTTCCAGTCAATGGAGTTGCCCTGGAGAGATAGTCTCTTCACTCAGAGAACCAAGGTTACAATGTAACCAAACGTTCTCTATCATATCGAGACTATCTCTCCACACAGCTACATATTCCATATGTACGGGGACCCTGTAAGACACACTGCAAGGAGACTGAGGAGACGGAGCCAATGAAGTCCCTCAGATTCACCTCAGAATCCCTGGCACTGTTAGTCGAATGAGACTTCAGCACCACCAGAGTGCTCTAAAATAGTGGCTATGTTTATTTGCAGTCATTAAACCTTTCATAACCGGAATATTAGCAATAACCCAGTTGCGTGCAGCCATTTAAACACCAAAAATCCTTTTGAAAAACTGGAATATACTCATATTCCGGTTTTTAAAAACCCAAAAATTACTCCTGGGTTACTCCTTTTCTAACCCAAATATTTGGTCATGTATACGCTGATCAGGATATCCTCATCGAAAAGAACATTACGTTGTGTTCTGCGCATGTTCGTTTTGCAAGGAATCTTGGTCTTTTGAGTACAGGAAGTACTTGTTGTAACATGGCACAGCTCCGGCTCGATTTCCTAATTTTTCACGTTCTCGTCTTCCATTAATGAAGAAACTGACAAAGAATAGTGTCAAGTACTGGTGGTGGGTCAGTACCAGCACCAAAGGGCAAACCAAGCCAACTGTTAGCTGCCGTTCATTGTCCGCCGTGTTGCTGCTGTTGTTCTCGTTGCTATTGGATACAGGAAGAAGAAGTGGAAATCATACGCATTGCATTATGATGTTCTCCGTGCGTGACGACTTTCTCCGAGCGTCGCTGTTTTGTTCGGGATGCTATGCATAGAAGAATAACCCTGTCTGCTCACGCATGTAAACTGGGTTATTCCGAATGTCTCAGAAACCGGAATATTGATCTTAACCCGAATATTGACTGCATATAAACGTAGCCACTGCGTGTGAATACAAAACACCCAGTGAAGAACTATATACAAATGAACATAGAACACATGCCCAAGCTAGAGACACCACCAGACGCTGCATGTCACTGCCTCATGCTGAGGTGCCAGACGCTACCCCAAGCATGGCCAACCCCGCAAGACGTGAGAGTCGGGCGTGAGGGGACCGAGGCCGCTCAGATGGCCTGCCCTATGCTAGACCAACTGACAAGAAATTAAGACATCATCAGTGCATGCTGGCACCCAGCACCCGTTCCCCAAAGGAGGTGCCAGCAGATACATTCAGGTTATAGAATCAAGCGAAGGTAGACGGACTCAACCAGGTAGCAGCTGCACAAACCTCAGAGAGGCTGGCTCCTCGCCATAAGGCCCAGGAGATTGCCATGTCCCATGTGGATTGTGCCCTCACTCTCCCTGCAGCCGGAGCACCCGAGTCTGCATATTCCTGTCGGATTGTGTCCACAATCCAGTGGGACAGCCTGGATTTTGACACTGGCTGACCCAGGCATCAGTGTCTGGAAGCAAACGAACAGCTGATCTGTCTTCCTGAATGCCCCTGTTTGCTGAATGTATGTTTTCAGGGCTCTGACTGGGCATAGCCATGGCCCATCTGGAGCCTCTCTGCCCCCTTCCTGAGCAGGGCTGAGAGATTTTATTACCACTGGCTGGTTCATGTGAAAATCTGAGAGTACCTTAGGCAGGAATGCAGGGTTCAGGCATAGGAGCACATCTGTGTTCTCAGGCAGGAATCTACAGCAGCTCTCGTATATTGACAGGGCCTGTATTTCTCCCACTCTCCTATCTGATGCCACTACTATGAGGAATGCAACCTTGAGGGGCAACCACTTCATGTCCACTAATTCCAGAGGCTTGAAGGGTTCCAGTTGTAAGGCAGCTAGCACCAGGTTAGAAAGAAAAAGAAAGAAAGTCATCCTTTATTAGTCCCTCATGGGGAAATTCCATTCTTTACATGATTTACATAATGGAGAGATGTCAGAGTGATGGCATGCTGATCCTGAAGAAGCGCTACCGAGCAGATTTTGGGGTTCAGTGCCTTGCTCAAGGGCACTTCGGCAGTGCCCAGGAAGTCAGCTGGCACCTCTCCAGCTACCAAACCAACTTCCAAACATGGTCCAGTTTGGGACTTGAACGGGCCACCCTTTGGTCCCCAACTCAAGTCCTTACAGGCTGAGCTACTGCCGCCCCCGTACTGCCGTTAAGATCCCATGCTGGGACAGCCAGCCTCCTGCTGCCTGGGGCAAGTCTCATCGCGCCTTTCAGGAACCGCGAGATAGACTGCAGTCACTCTCGCGGTTCCTGAAAGCTTGCTTATTTCCAGCTTGTTATCCCTTACACGAGCAGCTTTGATAGCTGCCACCAGGCCGTTAAGGGTTGATGGTGATTTTCCTGCCTAAAGCAGCTCCTGCAGGTATCAGAGCACCTCTCTCACACAGGTCAGTGTGTCCGCATGGTTTGTCCTGCCCCATGACACAAAGAGGCCCCAGCAATACGAATATGCTGCCCTCATTGACAATGCTCGAGCGCCCTGAATGGTCTGCACCACTGACTGTGCTAGCCCCATGTTCAACAAGCAGGCTCCTCAGGGGGCCAGGCCCAGAGCCTCAGCCCCTGTGGGAAGGGATGGAACAAGGCCCCCTGGGTCTGACTCAGACTCTGACTCAGAAGGTCCCGGCAAACCAGGAGCTCCCATGGCCTCCCATCCAGGAGAGGTGCCTACCCTGAGAACCACATTATGTGAGGCCAGTTCAGAGCTACCAAAATCAGCCTCAGCTACTCCACCTAAACCCTCAGCAGCAGGGTAGGGAGAAGACTGAATAGGGGAAATGCACACAGCAGCCCTGGAGGCCATTGGTGTGCCATGGCATTGGTGCCCAGCGGTGAGTTGTCCCCCCCATTGAAAAGAATAGCCGGCAGTGTGTGTTGTCTGTGAACATGAACAGGTCAGCCACCGCTCTGCTGAAGCAACACCAGATCTCTTCGACCACTTCCAGGTGAAGTCTCCATTCCCCCGGGTCGGGCCACCCCTGGAAAGGAGGTCCAGCCCCAGGTTCACCTGTATGGGCACGTGCATGGCTCTGAGTGACAGGAGTCTTGTGCCTGCCCATGTCCACAGCCTGTGTGCCAGCCGGCATAGGCGTGGGGAGCCCATGCACCCCTGTCTGTTGACATACGCCGCCGTCACTGTGCTATCTGTGCTCACAAGCACGTGATGACCCCGGAGGCTCAGTGGGAAGTGCTGAAGAGCCAGGTACGTTGATATGCTGTCCTATCCAGGCCCCACTCCAGCTCCCGCTGGTGCCTTCGCCTTTGTGGATTGCGCCCCATCCTGCCAGGGATGCGTCTGTGGAGACCACCTGGCGACGCAGCACTGGACTGAGCCGACTGGCCCTTGAGATGTTAGCTGGGGTTTCCCACCATTCGAAGGCCATGCGCAGCTTCCTGGTGACGCCCACCGTGGCTTGTAGGTGCCTCTGTGGTTATAGCCCCCAGGAGAAGAGCCAGAGGCACCACCTGCACCATCGCTGCCATGAGGCCCAAGAGGCAAAGGCAGCGCCTCCAAGCAGGCCTTGCTCCCAGCCGAAAATGGGAGAGGCAGGTCCTAAGGGATTCTTGCCTCTCCTGTGTCAGTGTCACCAACCCAGCCCTGGCATCCAGCCACATGCCTAGGAACTGGGTGGTCTATGCAGGCTGTAATCTGTATTTTTTGTTGTTGATGCACAGCCCCAGATTCCGGATGTGTGCCAGTAACACTGATAAATAGAGGCAGCACAGCTCCTCTGTCTGGGCGCACAACAACCAGTCGTCAAGGTAATTCATTGTCCTGAGACCACGACGCAGCAGAGGCCCCAAGACCACATCCCTACACCTGGTGAGGGTCAATCAATTAATTAATCAATCTTTATTTGTATAGCGCCAATTCATAACAAGTGTTATCTCAAGACACTTTACAATAGAGCACAAAGCTCTTCATATTATGGATACACATATATGCATAGATACATATATACATATATAAAATACACATATACATATATATACAAATATATACATCCAACACCCAACATGAATCCATATAGCCAATCATGAATCCCTCCATCATGGCGGCAAGAAAAAAACCTTCTGTTAAGCAGCAGGAAATCTTGAATGTGGACCCCAGTCTCATGATGAACAGCAAATCCACACGATGCTGTGTTGGGTGTGTGGGCAAAGGGAGGGAGGTAGGTGGAGACAAGTGGACTAAAGGAAGAACTAAAGCTAGTGACAGATCCATGGACCAATCATTGACCTGTCGTCGTCAAATTTGTTTCTGCTGGAAACAAATTTATTAGAGGTTAGCCTCTTGAGATGCTACAGCTTGTTTTCAGGAGGGTCCTCATGTCTGTGTGGTTGTGGTGATAATTTTATAGAAGTATAATCAATAAAAGTCTTACTGAAAAGAAGAATTTATGGTAGTGACGAACTCATAGGTGCCCAGACCACAAGTGCATCCCTACCATATTTGTCTCCGTTAAGTATAAATGCATTAATGGTAGATCCCTTGAGATGTGACACCTCATTTTCAAGAGGGATCTCATGTCCATGTGGAGCTAGAGATAGTTACTATAGATGTATCAACCATGGATAGAAAGATCATGTTAATATCTACATTAACAGCTATAATGATTATGAACTGGAATGGGGCTAACGAAATGGCCAAATATGTGTTATGTCTGTAATTGTAGTTATTGAGGCTTCGTGACTCCACAGCAGCAGGCAGTCTCCACCAAGGATCCCAGGCCACCTAAAAGACAAGAGCCAGAGACGAGTACAGGAGCAAACAGAAAGGGACAGAGACAGATATGGAGACAGAGTGTGAGAGAGAGAGGGATAGAGCCCAATGTGCCAGATCCCCCCAGCAGTCTAAGCCTATTGCATCTTAACTATGTGTCTAAACTATGGACTATGAGCTGGTCCCTAACTGAAAGCTTTATCAAAGAGAATGTTTTAAGTCTAACCTTAAAGGTAGAGAGGGTGTCTGCCTCCCGAACCGTGGTCAGTAAATGGTTCCAGAGAAGAGGAGCCTGATAACTGAAGGCTCTACCTCCCATACTACTTCTAGAGACTGATGGAACCACGAGCAGGCCAGCATTTTGGGAGCGTAATGTTCTAGAGGGGTTGTACGGCACTACAAGCTCTTTGAGATAAATTGGTGCCTGTCCACTAAGAGCTTTGTAGGTGAGAAGAAGAATCTTGAATTCTATTCTATATTCTATGGGAAGCCAATGCAGAGAAGCTAATACAGGAGTAATGTGGTCTCTTCTCCTAGTTCTAGTCAGTACACGTGCTGCAGCATTTTGAACCCACTGAAGCGTCTTAAGCGACTTACCGGGACAGCCTGAAAGAAGAGAATTACAATAGTCCAGTCTAGAGGTAACAAAAGCATGGACGAGCTTCTCGGCATCGCTCTGGGACAGGATAGGCCTAATTTTAGCGATGTTACGAAGATGAAAAAAGGCTGTTCTTGAAATTTGCTTTATGTGAGAGTTAAAGGATAGATCCTGATCAAATAGAACCCCAAGATTTCTAACAGTTGTGCTTGGCGTCAGGCTAATGCCATCTAGGGCAGTTAAATCATTAGAAAAGGTTTCTCTAAGGTGTCGAGGGCCCAGCATAATGATCTCTGTCTTGTCTGAGTTAAGAAGAAGAAAATTTTTGGCCATCCAGGTCCTAATGTCCTTTAGACACGTGTCTAGTTTAGATAACTGATTTGTCTCACCTGGCTTCATTGATACATACAGCTGAGTATCATCAGCGTAACAATGAAAATTAATGGAGTATTTCCTCATGATATCACTGAGGGGAAGCATATAAATGGAGAAGAGAATTGGACCTAGCACAGAGCCTTGAGGAACTCCGTAACTTACTTTAGTGTACACAGAGGACTTGTTGTTCACGTGTACAAACTGGTATCTATCAGATAAGTAGGACTTAAACCAATTTAGGGCAGTCCCTGTAATCCCGAGTAATACCTCTAATCTCTGTATAAGAACATCATGATCAATGGTGTCAAAGCTGCACTAAGATCTAACAAAACAAGTACTGAGAGAAGTCCCTCATCTGAAGCTGAGAGTAGGTCGTTAGTTACTTGAACTAGAGCAGTCTCTGTGCTGTGATGAGCTCTAAATCCTGACTGAAAGTCCTCAAAAAGGCTGTTGTCTTGAAGGAAGTCACATAGCTGATTAGCCACTACTTTCTCCAGGGTCTTTGAAGTAAATGGAAGGTTTGATATAGGCCTGTAGTTAGCTAATGTTCCCGAATCGAGGTTAGGTTTTTTAAGGAGAGGTTTGATTACAGCTACTTTAAAAGACTGTGGCATGTAGCCTGTTGATAGAGATATATTTATTGTCTCCAGCAGGGATGGACAAATTAGGGGAAAGACCTCCTTGAACAGTTTGGTTGGGATTGGGTCTAAAAGGCAGGTAGATGGTTTGGAGGAGGAGACAAGAGAATTTAGCTCCTGAAGGCTAATTGTAGAAAACTGATCTAACTCAGGTCTGACTACAATTAATGGTATGGTAGGTTCAGGTGAAAGCAGGGAGTTGCTAATTTTATCTCTAAGTTTAAGAATTTTATCATTAAAAAAGCTCATAAAGTCCTCACAGCTGAGAGCTAGAGGAATCACAGGCTCAATAGAGCTCTGACTCTGTGTCAGCCTGGCTACAGTGCTGAAAAGGTACCTAGGGTTGTTTTTATTTTCTTCAATTAGTGAGGAGTAGCAGGCAGCTCGAGCATGTCATAAGGCTGTCATGTAGTTATTATGACTTTCCCGCCAAAGTATACGTGACTTCTCCCTTTTATTGGAGCGCCATATTCTCTCTAATTTACGAGATGCTTGTTTAAGTTCATGAGTTTCAGAAGTAAACCAAGGAGCCGTCCTCTGACGTTTAATAGTTTTTTGTCTCATTGGCGCAATTGAGTCCAAAGTGGATCTTAGTAGACTGGCAGAGTCATCAACAAGCTGATACAGCTGAGAGAAGGTGCGGGGGGTTAGTGAGATGCCAAAGGGGAGGACACAAAATTCGAAGGTCCTGCATTCGAAGGCGAACCCGAGGAAGCGTCTGAGCCCTTCCCATGTGGGTTTTCGAAAATAGGCGTCCTTGAGGTCGACTGTTGCATACCAGTAGCCTACCTAAATAGCCTGCTTCACCTTTTGTACGGTCAGCATTTTGTACTTCAGAGGGTGGAGGAACTTGTTCAGTCCCCTGAGGTCCAAAACTGGCCGGAGAGTACCGTCCCGTTTCAGGACAAGGAAATAGTGGGAATAAAGCCCCGCCCACTGGTCCTTCTTCCCCACCTCCCCGATGGCTCTCTTGTCCAGGACAGTGGAGATCTCTGAAAGCAGAACCTCTCTGTGCTGGCGGTCCGTAGTAATTGAGAACGTCATTGACCGAGTCACTGGAGGGGCATGCAAGAACTGTAGGCGGTACCCCTGGGTCATTGTAGAGACAACCTAGGGGTCTGCCCCCAGGGCTTCCCATACAGCATGAACCCCCTGAGGGCAGGGTCCGACTTAGGGTTGCATCGTGTAAGGACCGAGGTGAGGGCTGGGGTGGCCCCTGGCTGTCATTGCCTCATCTCCCCCTCTTAGCACTGCCCCGCCTTGACGCGTCTAGCTGGCCCCTCAGATCCCCATGACTCCAGGTGGGCTGTGGGAGCACAGGCTGCTGTGGCCGAGGCTGGTGCCAGTAGCGCCTTCGCCTTAAAGCCCCTGACACCTCGTGTGCACAGCAACGGGATTCCTGCGCTTGCGGGAGCATCTTAGACGCGTCAGGCCTGAACATGACAGATAGCTCTACCGGCAACCCGAGTAGGCATGCCCTGTCCTCCGGCTGCAGAATGGACTGTGAGAGCCACAGGTGGCGCCTGACCCCTCAGAAACTGGACTAGGCTTTTCCTGCTGCCTCTGCCTGCTCTGTCATCACTTTAGGGAGAAGCAAGGAGACCTGCTGCATCTCCACTACCAGGTCTGTGTTGCACCCCTCCCCCAGCTGCTGGGTCAGATGGCGTTGGTACAAGGATAGGATGGCCCCCATGTTAGCCAGCTGGGTCTGAACCGCCATAGCACCATGCATTTTGGTAAGCAAGGCGTCCATCACTTTTGCCTCCTTATTCGGGCAGCCACTTTTCCCTAGAACGGACCTAGATTGAAAGAACAAGGCTGCCAGTGCTTGGTCCACAGGAGGTAATGGTCCATAGCCTATCCTCTGCCGATCGTGAACCGCGGCCAGGCATCTAGAGAGCCCAGATCAGCGACCTGACGGCATTTGAAACTGCTTCCGGACCACCTTCTCAAAGTCAGATAGAAGGGGCACCAGGAAGCACGTGGACCAGCCTCCCACCTCGTTGTCAAAACAGGAGTGGGTGGGCCCCTGATCAGACAGCAGTTCAATATTTAATGCAGCGGCCGCCCTGAAGGTGAGGGTAGTGCTGTTCGTGCTCCCCTGTGACTATCTCCTGTTGCCACATGGGGAAAGCATCATCGTCTGAGACCTCCAGGCTCACCACATCAATCTCCCTGTCTGACCCTGGGTCAGAGGGGCAGCCCTTAGCAACTGTCTGACTCTCCACAGAGACCAGGGTGGAGGGTCCAGGCACAGGGGGCTTGCATGTTGTTGCCTGCGGCTCATGTGGCACAGAGCACTCCCGCTCACTACATCTAAAATTGGAGGGCAAAGGGGGACCTCTACATGCTGTCTCCCACACTGCCAAAGCTGCAGTCCAAGGGTGCTTGGCTGGCTGCAGACCATGAGCAGGCTGTGTATTTCTAAACACATGGCAGCGGGCCTCCCTTAACCTAGCTGATAAGCAGAAACAGCTCATGCATGTTGATGGGTCATCTCTTGCCATGAGTGCATGGTCGAAGCCTAAACAGAGCACACAATAATCATACCCATCCTTCGCAGGCATTTTCCCACCGCAGCCCCTGCAGCGAGGTCCCTCCCTGCTTGCCATACCGACGTAGCAGGCAGACCCAGAGGAGCCCTCGCACATTGCCGTTTGTTTGTAGCAGCGAAGCTATCCGTTGCTACGGAGGCTTTGCTGATATATGGCAGCGTGTCTAAGTGCTTGTTGCATTGCTCTCACACGACACCGGGCAGAGAGGGACGCCACACCACACCTGCTGACCAAGTCAGCTTCGGCTATGCTTGGGCGCGTTAGCAGAGCGGATCGTGTGATACTCCGTACGGTACCCTTTCTCGCACCAAGTTTCTTTCACTTGAAGGAGAAAGGAATGAAAAACGTGAAGAAAGGCAGACCAGCTATCCCAGGAGGGGCCCGGAGACTAGCTCTCTGCTCACACAACAGTAAGTGGATGTCATGCTAGTCTCCTTTCAAACTTTCCCGAACACTCCACACACAAGTCTCCAACTACCAGAGTGAAAATCAAAGAATCAGTGAAACCATGTGCACCTAGGGCTTTTATACCTGCGCATGGGCCACCTAGTGGTGTGTCTTAAAGAATATCCAACTGCCCCAGTGGGTCAGTTCCTGTACATATGGAATATGTAACTGTGTGGAGAGATAGTCTCGATACGATAGAGAACTTAAACATCAGTAAACTAATGTCATGTTTCTGCTCTTAAAGGAACGTCAAAATTCAGTCAATCAATTCATTAAATTAGCGCCTCTGCCTTGAAAGTTTATAATGACACACTCTCTCTATTAAAATGCATTAATCAGTAAAATAATTTTTATTTTGCCCTTTTTCATTGCACACTAATTCTTAAATAAAAAAAACAGTTTAGTGTTGTAAGATTTTGCCTATAAAGTTCATTTAGACAAACTAACACAATTAAATTTAATAATTTAACTTTGAATTTAATTTGACTTTTTTCTGCCTTTAAAGTTGATTGTCATTCTATCACTATTAAAATTCAACTTATAAGTTCAACAATTAAAATTTTCTGCCTTCATTAACTGTCACAGTAACATTTTGTAAAAGTCATTTAATATGTTTTTCTGTCTTTACAGTTAATGATGGTGCACCAACACTTCTAATATTCAACAAATAGTTAATTTGTCAAATTGTCTGCCTTTCAAGTAAATTATCTTTAAAAAACACATGATTGAATTTCTATAACTCAGTTAATTAATGAAATCAATTTGACTTTAGGTTCTTTTAGACATTTAAATGTCAAGTCAAGTCAAGTCAAAGTTTATTTGTAGAGCATGTTTAAAAAACAACCTTGGTTGACCAAAGTGCTGTACAGGGGTACAAAATAATCTTGCATACACTTAATAATAATAAAAACAGTAATGATAATAAAAACAGTAATAGAATAAAAATGAGCCCAACATTAAAAACACATATATAAAAATAGAAATAAAATACGAATATAAACAATAAAAGAAGAGTAAAAGAGAAGATCGGGATTAAAAGATAAAGGATAAAAGATAGAAGAGTAAAAAGAGATAAAAGCCAAGATTACTCATCTAGCTGGGACTGAAAGTCAAAGAAAAAAGATGGGTTTTTAGCACAGTTTTAAGGTGCTCAGTTGACTGTGCAGCCCTAACCATTTCTGAATATACACTCATTAGATTTAAAGTCAGTGTCAGACGGTTCGATCTGTTAAATGTCAATAAAAAGCAGAACAAGGTCAAAACAACTTGTCCTGAGCTGAGATTAAATCCTTAAACATCATTAGTTTGAGTAATTATGAACAGAGTTACATCATTTTAACTCTTCTGTCTTCATTTATTCTGACATTTGACTCTGATTAAATATAAATGCAGTGTCTGAAGTGAATCTGATCTGTTCTCTGTTAGATTTTCACACATTTCAGTGAAGTTTGGCTCTGATCTGATCTGAATGTTTCTGATCACATTATCATATTAATATTGATCACGTGCTCCTGTCAGTCAGCTCTGTGAAAACATGCTGCTCCTCCTCTCATGTGAGGACCCAGCAGAAGCGGCCTGTGTCCCACTTGGGGTCCTGCTCCTCAGGTTGATAAACCAGGCAGTAATGCTCCTCTATCAGCTGAGTGTTGTTCAGCTGCTGTGATCATCAGCTTTTCTAAAGGAGAGCAAACATGGAGCAGCTCACTGTGGACGCTGCAGCAGAGTTATTCTCAGCTCATCTAGAGGAGATCAGCTGCTCCTAATCTCTGCAGATTATTATGGGATGGACAGAAACACTGAATCAGAGCAGAGCAGCAGCATCCAGGAGTCTGAGTGTCTGTGATGTTTGTGAGTCTGACTGTTTCAGAGCAGAAGAGACTTCATCAGACTGATTCAGCTCCAGAGAGGAAACTCACTGCAGACTCAGAGACAGAGACGACAGTCTGAGAGGGTGTGTGTGTGTGTGTGTGTGTGTGTGTGTGTGAGTGTGAGTGTGTGGGTGAGTGGGTGTGTGTGGGTGTGTGTGTGTGTGTGGGTGTGTGTGTGGGTGTGTGTGTGTGTGAGTGAGTGTGTGTGTGTTGTCCTCAGCAGTAACATGTTCACTAAAGGATGAAAATACAAATAATTTTATCGACAGTGTAGAAGAGAAAAACAAACAAACCTCCAGTTTGACTGAAGCGCCTTTTTAAGATGTCAATGCTGCCTTTGAAGGTCTGCTGGAAACTTTTAAATGTATTAGTCTGTCTCTGGAAGAAATGAGGATCATCCACTAAGACTTTGTTCATCCAGTCCTGTTTGGGTTCTGCTATCCTGGTGTTACTGTCAAAATGAATCATCTGAACCTCATCAACCAAACCAACTGCAACAAACTCGGGAAAGTTTGGGACTCCAGAAGAGGCGGTGAGGAAAAACTTCAGAGAGTGAAGCACTGTGGGAACAAAAATATTTTCATTATTTCAGTTTCATTTCACATTTTATGCATCAGTGAAAAGTCACCAAGCACACAGTTTAATAAAGACTTCACGCTTGTGGTCATTAAAAACTGAACTTAATGCACAGATGAAAATAAAAATAAAGAATTTTAACTTTATGCTGATATTTGGATGCATCAGTCTTTGAATATTTTCTTTTTTATTAAAGTTTCACAGTTATGTGACAAACATTCATTAAAAAATTCACATTAGTCACTATTTTTAACTGCTGACGTTTCAGTCTGAAGTGAAACTGCATTTTAGGGAATCAAACTATTGAATCACTCAGTTTGATTCACTTCAGCTGAAATTATAATTATTTTAAATCTCATTAATTAAATACTTGAAAACTCAGACCAACATGAACGTGCTTCAGTGTTTCAATTTAATCTTCATTTAAAACGAATTATTCTTCTTCTATTAGATCATAAAACATCTATTATAGTTAAATCAGAAACAGAAAAGACTGATATTACTTTAAAGCATAAATCACTCACATGTGGTTTATATGAGGGCTGTTTAGCTGTTGTCATTTTTAAGTCACATAATAAATGATCACTTCTTATATGTATGTCAAATCAGGTTGTTTGAGTCTTTTTTAATACAAGGATTAAAAATACAGTGATCAGTTGACCAAGCTATTTTTCTCTTACAGTCTATAACAGGCCCTCCCTCAGATGAAGTTATAAAATTACAGATATATTTACTTTTTTAAATATTCCTGTTCACAGTCAGGATCAAAAACACATTTTTAGATGAACTGTCATTAAAAACTGAATTCATCTGCTCTTTTAAAGACTTCTGATCCAGTAAAGCTCCGTTAAAGACTTGTTTGTGCTCGGTCTTTATTTCTCTCCGTGTTTCTGCTCTGAACTCTGAATGTTCTGCTCAGATTTTCACATTAATTGTCTCTTAATGTGAACTGCGCCTTAACAACAATCTCGCAGTTCTTCTCACGAACACACTTTTCTTGTTACTTTGAGCTGGAACGACAGAAACAGACCAGATTTAACCCTTGGGTCTCTATGTGGCTTTTTTCTGCCACAAAGGGGTGAAATTTAGAACCAATTGACCATAATGTTCACTGTATTTAAGAGAGTGTAAAAAAATTGTTGAGGAAACTAAAAGGAACCCCGACTGTGAAGACAAATAGTCATAAATATGCTTTAATGTTCAATACTAGAATGTGTCGTTAAAAAAGCATGAAGAATTGTTATTTCTTAAAAAATCGCAATTTATAACACAAATTCTAACCTACGGACGCAGCCATTGTTTTACCAGCGCAAAGCATGCTGGGTTGATGATGCACTGTGCCGAGCCGCTATGTTTCCTCACTGGCTATCAGGAGCAAGAATACCATAATAACGCCACATTGTGCTACTTTTGGGTGCAATTTTCAGTCAAAGGGAAACAAGGGGAGTGATGTAAGTCTACACAGCTTCACAAGTGACAATAAGGAAAGAAAAGAGTGGGAAATCGCTTGTGGGCGTACACAACTTCTAAAGGACCAGCGGCTATGTTCTCGCCACTTCTCTCCAGATGCATTTGAAGCGTTTAGCCGAGCCAAGCTGCTGAAAGAGCTCACAGGTGCTGCTAGTTACATAGACTAAAGCCAAATTCCTTGCCTACAGTTTTCTCACACAAACAGACAAAACGCCCTCGGGAAACGAGGGAAGTCCGCTAGAGGAAACGCCATAGGCAGGAGACGCTGGATGTTCTCCTGCGAGGATGTCAACAACTCGCTCCTGCAGATGAATCAGTCAACACAGCAGTCCGTAAGTCTACAGACTCGTCGTCAGCTTCCCCTGTGATCGTGGTCATGCTCAAAGGTTCGCCATCAGCTACATCTGCAGGAGCGAGCTGTTGACATCTTTGAAGAAGAAAACCAAGCGTCTCCTGCCTATGGCATTTCCTCAAGCAAGTCTTCATGTTCGGCACAGTGCAACCCATACACGTCATCCACCCGGCATGCATTGCGCTCGTAAAACAACGGCTGCGTCCATAGATTAGAAAAAAATGCGATTTTTAAAGAAATAACAATTCTTTGTGCTTTTTTAACAACAAATTCTAGTATTAGATAAACATTGAAGCATATTTCTGACTATTTGTCTTCACAGTCGGGTTTCCTTTTAAATTCTACATAAATTTTGAAAATGTGATTTCAAAAATTTTATAAGGTCAAAAATACACTGTGGGCAAATTTACTACCCTTACGTTCTGTTTTGGCTGTTTACAACCACAAACATTAGCTGCTGTAAAAAATATCAGATAATTTTTTTTTCAAACTTTTTTCCCCCCAAGTCTCTTCATCAAGCTCAGTCCTGATCAAGCTATTGTTCTTCTGTTTTTAAATGATGGATTTTAACCTATTAAATGTCAGTTTCTTACATGATTTCACTGCAGTGTCATGGCTAAATTAAAAAAAATGTGGTTATGATGAGAGTCAATGAGGAGTGAAACTTTAAATCTGATGCGCAAAAAATAATAATGCATCAAAGCTGATGTTTTTACTAATCTTTGACACAACAAAGAGTGTGATAGCGTGTAAAAAATATTCAGCCTCTGGTCATTTTCATGTTGAAACTCTGTCACTTTGTGTGCTTTTTTCACCAAATCAGTGGCATCACCTATGGAATTGGTATTTAAAGGGTAAAAATCTATAATCTTTCAAAAATATTCATTATTTTTGATCAGGGCTGAGCTTGAGGAAGAGATATGGGCAAATAAAATAAAATAAATATTTAATTGATATGTTTTTACAGCAGCTAAAGTTGTGGCTCTTAAACAGCCAAAGGGGGTGAAAACTAAAATCTGATGCTGCGCAAAAAATAATAAATGCACCAAAGCAAAAGTTTTTTAAATAATCTTTGACATATCCAAGAGTGCGATAACACATAACAAATCTCCAGCCTCTGATCATTTTTACATTGAAAATCAGTCATTTTGTGTTTTTATTTTTTTATCTTTTTATTTATTTCAACCAAATCAGTGACAGCTCCTATATAATTGGCATTTAAAGGGTTTAAATCCATAATTAAAAAAAAGATTAAATAGTTTTGATTATGGATGAAATTGATGAAGAGATCTGAGAAAAAAAGAAAAAATATATATCTGTTGTGTTTTTACCGCAGCTAAAGTTGTGGTTTTAAAAAGCCAAAACAGACTAAGGGATGTGTTTTGATACATACCCAAGGGTTTAAAAAGTCAAATAAATATGGACTTGTAACAATTCAACGATCTGATGAAGTCCTTAAAGTGAACATGAAATGATCTCAGATGGAGCTCAGATGTTTCTACAGTCAGAAGGTCGAGCTACATTTCTGTCCTCACAGTAAATGGACTTAAATCAATGTTCACTCACCAGCCGTCGAGTCCTGGAGGAAAAATCCCACAAGAGTCAAAAACACCTCAGTCTTCATTTTGACCTGTGACTTCTTCAAGTTTGAGCAACTCTCGATCTTTCTGCTCCTGTCTGAACTGATCCAGACTCAGTGTGTCTGCTGTCCAGCTCACAGCTGAAATGAGGGGAGGAGGTAAAGAGGGGCGGTCAAGCCAGCCGCACTTAAATTTCGAGTGTAGTAGGCTCTTCACAGCATTACGGTAAATGCGGAGAAACAGCGTCTTTACTTTCGGTTTTCAAAATAAAGGTATTAAGAACAGTAAGCGATATATAGAACCTACATTTAAAATAAAATATTTTACATTAAAGTCTTTCATGCCCCAATAATAAAAGAAAAACACTTAATGTTATTGAAGTATCTTTTTTACGGCACCAATGTGGAGAAATTCAACAATAAAGTCCCATATTTATACCTGGAAATTACATGTTTCACCAGATTTGAGCTACTGTAAAATCACTGCTCAATAATTCCTGGCAGTGGATGGTATATTTGATTCTACACATCTAAGATTACAACTAAACTTTATATCAACCATTTTTAGTGCACCAATGTGGAGAAATTAATCAAAACTCCACATTTGTACCTATATAGGCCTATATGTTTAAATTAAAAAAAGCTAAGTTACAGCATAGGCAATGTCCTTGAAACTTCTGAATATGTTTTTCCTCTCTGGAGGATCACACAGGCTTCTTCCGTCCTTATATTACATGGAATTAGGCCAGTTCATATTATTCAACAAATCAGCTCAAAACATTGATGGAAATATGCAGTAATCAGCAAAAATAAACCTAAATTTCAACTTTTGGCATCTTTTGTCCTGAGGCAGGTAAATAAAAAACACAAAACAAAGAAAAGAAAAAAAATTAACAGTGAAAATAAGTGATCAGCGGTATCGAAAACACATAAACTTCTTGATCTTCAGTCATACTTTTAACTAAAGGACAGACAGAAAGTCTAACCTGCATAAATGAGTTGGAAACAATCAATCAATCAATCAATCTTTATTTGTATAGCACCAATTCATAACAAGTGTAATCTCAAGACACTTTACAATAGCGCAGGCTGAAGACAAACTCTTCATTTTATGGACACACATGTGCATAGATATACATATATATACATATATAAAATACATATATACATATATATATACAAATATATACATCCAACACCCAACATGACTCCATATAGCTCATCATGAGTCCCTCATCAAGAAAAAACCTTCTGTTAAGCAGCAGGAAATCTTGAATGTGGACCCCAGTCTCATGATGAACAGCAAATCCACACGATGCTGTGTTGGGTGTGTGGGCAAAGGGAGGGAGGTAAGTGGAGACAAGCGGACTAAAGTAAGAACTAAAGCTAGTGACAGATCAATGGTCCAATCATAGACCTGTCGTCGTCAAATTTGTTTCTGCTGCAAACAAATTTATTAGAGGTTAGCCTCTTGAGATGCTACAACTTGTTTTCAGGAGGGTCCTCATGTCTGTGTGGTTGTGGTGATAATTTTATAGAAGTATAATCAATAAAAGTCTTACTGAAAAGAAGAATTTATGGTAGTGATGAACTCATAGGGTGCCCAGACCACAAGTGCATCCCTACCATATTTGTCTCCGTTGAGTATAAATGTATTAATGGTAGACCTCTTGAGATGTGACACCTCATTTTCAAGAGGGATCTCATGTCCATGTGGAGCTAGAGATAGTTACTATAGATGTATCAACCATGGATAGAAAGATCATGTTAATATCGACATTAACAGCTATAATGATTATGAACTGGAATGAAATGGCCAAATATGTGTTATGTCTGTAATTGTAGTTATTGAGGCTTCGTGACTCCACAGCAGCAGGCAGTCTCCACCAAGGATCCCAGGCCACCTAAAAGACAAGAGCCAGAGACGAGTACAGGAGCAAACAGAAAGGGGTAGAGGCAGATATGGAGAGAGAGTGTGAGAGAGAGAGGGATAGAGCCCAGTGTGCCAGATCCCCCCGGCAGTCTAAGCCTATTGCATCTTAACTATGTGTCTAAACTATGGACTATGAGCTGGTCCCTAACTGAAAGCTTTATCAAAGAGAATGTTTTAAGTCTAGCCTTAAAGGTAGAGAGGGTGTCTGCCTCCCGAACCGTGGTCGGTAAATGGTTCCAGAGAAGAGGAGCCTGATAACTGAAGGCTCTACCTCCCATACTACTTCTAGAGACTGATGGCACCACGAGCAGGCCAGCATTTTGGGAGCGTAATGTTCTAGAGGGGTTGTACGGCACTACAAGCTCTTTGAGATAAATTGGTGCCTGTCCACTGAGAGCTTTATAGGTGAGAAGAAGAATCTTGAATTCTATTCTATATTTAATGGGAAGCCAGTGCAGAGAGGCTAATTCAGGAGTAATGTGGTCTCTTCTCCTAGTTCTAGTCAGCACACGTGCTGCAGCATTTTGAACCCACTGAAGCGTCTTAAGCGACTTACCGGGACAGCCTGAAAGAAGAGAATTACAATAGTCCAGTCTAGAGGTAACAAAAGCATGGACGAGCTTTTCAGCATCGCAAACTGGAGGTAAAGAGAGTGGACCTGGTTCTTGCTCCTTGCTGCTTCAACCTAACCCGACACACCAGGTAGACAGTTTAACATATCTAATACAGGATATAACACTGAATCAGGTGGATCCAGCTGCTCTGCAAGGTCAGGTTTAACCCACTTTACCAAATGTTGACAACATATTAGAGCAACTTAGACAGTGTTTAACAGGTTGTCTGCAATTATCTACTAAAAACTATAAAGTGCACACTAATGATTGTTTAACACTTCTGTTTTTGTTGTTAAATAAGTTTAAAAACTCATGAAATGAAGAAGAAAAAACTCCAGAGTCTCTCTTTAAACATTAACATGACTTTGTTTTTATGGTGTGATCATGTAGACCCTAAAAAACACTTTTGACATCAAATCTTCATCAGGATTTTGAGTATAAAGGCTTCATGATGAAGATTTGATGCCTGTTTTTAAGGTCTGCATGACCATGTCATAGAAAAAAACTAATTTTAATGTTTAAAGAGGGACTCTGGAGCCTGCTCTTGTTACTTTCATGAGTGTGTTTATCCCATTTCAGAGAACATTATAAACTAACTCTGTTCTGAGTCCAGGAAGCACTCCTCTCTATGATGGAAAATATAAAAAGACTAAAACATACAATAATAACTCCTCATCTCCCTGTGCATGAGGGTTTTTCCAGACACTCCTGTTTCCTCCAGCAGACCAAAAACATGCTTGTTAGGTTAACCAGAGACTCTGATTTGCTCTCAGGTGTGAGGTTGTGTATAGATGGCCTTCTGTGTCTATATGTCAGCCATGTGATTGGCTGACCGGTCCAGGGTGTCCCCCATCTCTCGCCCAAAGTCAGCTGGGATAGACCAGGAGGACACTGAAGATAAACTAATGAAGATGTTCAAGATGAAATAACATCAGATCAAGCTTCATTTGACAAGTTAGATGATCCTGGACTAACTGAGGCTTTGTACGCTGAAAAGTGCTGAACAACAGAAATGTGAGGCCTTTGTTGATGTTTGAACCGAGCAGCCGCTGAGGATGAAGATGAAGCCGATGCTGAAGAGTAAAAAGTTCATCACGTGTCTGCTGCAGCAGCTCTAGAAGTCACTTTAACTCTCCATCTTCAAATGTTTAATTTATAACAGAAATAAAAATGTTTGCTGTTTTGGGTGAAATCATTCCTGTCCGAGCTTCCTCGGTGTGTGAGCTTACTGCAGTGACTGTTTCAGGGTGGATCAGTGGGAGAGTCTGTCATATTTAACTTGGAGGTCGATGGTTTAATCCAAGCTTCTGCAGGCACATGTCAAAGTGTCCTTTGGTAACATCCATCCATTATCTATACCAGGGGTTTTCAAAGTGTGGAAAAGTAAGCCTCCCTGTAGGAACATAAAGTCTGTTTAAGTTTCAAAAATGGACAAATTCATTGATGAATAAATGATATTTTTAGCGATCATTAATGATAAAATATCACAAAATTGTTTAAATATCTACAGATGTGGACAAAATTGTTGGTACCCTTCCATTAAAGAAAGAAAAACACACATGGTCACTGAAATAACTTAAAACTGACATAAGCAATAATAAATAAAAATTTAGTAAAAATCAACTAATGAAAATCAGACATTGCTTTTGAATTGTGGTTCAACAGAATCATTGTAAAAAATAAAATAATGAAACTAGCCTGGACAAAAATGATGGTACCCCAAGAAAAGACTGAAAATGATTTGACCATAGGTACATGTTAAACGAAGGTGTGTCCTGTAATTAGCATCACAGGTGTCTTCAAACTTGTAATCAGTCAGTCTGTCTATTTAAAGGCTGAAAAGTAGTCGCTGTGCTGTTTGGTGTCGTGGTGTGTACCACACTGAACATGGACCACAGAAAGCTAAGGACAGAGTTGTCTCAGGAGATGAAAAAGAAAATTATAGACAAGCATGTTAAAGTTAAAGGCTATAAGACCATCTCCAAGCAGCTTGATGTTCCTGTGACTACAGCTGCACATATTATTCAGAAGTTTAAGGTCCACGGGACTGGAGCCAACCTCCCTGGACGTGGCTGCAAGAGGAAAATTGATGACAAACTGAAGAGACTGATAATACGAATGGTAACCAAAGAGCCCAGAACAACTCAGTGAGAGTTACAGAAATTGCCTGGTTGCAGTGATTGCATCAAAAGGTTGTGCAACAAAGCGTTGAGCTCAGGGTACCATCATTTTTGTTCAGGCAAGTTTCATTAGTTTTTTTTTTTTAATAATTCTGTTGAACTACAATTCAAAAGCAATGTCTGATTTTCATTACGTAATTTTCAGTACATTTTTATTTATTATTACTTTTGTCAGTTTCAAGTTATTTCAGTGACCATATGGGTTTTTCTTTCTTTGAAGGAAGGGTACCAACAATTTTGTCCACGTCTGTATGTCTCATCTTTAGGCAAGGCAAGGCAAGGCAAGTTTATTTGTAGAGCACAATTCATACCCAAGGTAATTCAAAGTGCTTTACAGAACAAGAAAAATGCATCAAAATCACAATATAAAATAAAAACAAAAATAATCATGATAAAATGAACTTTAAAAGAGAAGAGTGCAGATAAGATCCTTTCAGTCATATGCACAGTTAAACAGAGCTGTTTTGAGCCTAGATTTGAACATTGTCAGTGTAGAGGCCTGTCTCTCATCTTCAGAAAGACTGTTCCAGATTTTAGCTGCATAAAACTGGAACCCTGATTCTCCATGTTTAGTCCTGACTCTGGGCACCAGCAGGAGGCCGGTCCCTGAGGTCCTCAGAGTCCGAGATGGTTCATATGGCACTAACATGTCAGAGATGTACTTTGGTGCTAGGCCGTGGAGAGACTTGTACACAAGCAGAGCTGCTTTAAAGTCTATCCTCTGAGCCACAGGAAGCCAGTGTAGGGACCTGAGCACAGGACTAATGTGCTTGTACTTCTGGTTCTGGTCAGGACCCGAGCAGCAGCATTCTGGATGTACTGCAGCTGTCTTACAGCTCGTTTGGAGAGGCCAGTGAGCAGGCCGTTACAGTAGTCTAACCTACTGGAGACAAATGCATGGATAAGTCTCTCCAGGTCAGGTTTAGACACTATACCAATGTTTTTTAGATGGTTAAAGGCTGCTGATGTTATTGATTTGATGTGGCTGTTGAAGTTCAAGTCTGAGTCCATTATTACCCCGAGATTTCTAACCTGATTTGTAGGTTAGAAATCTAGAAATTAGGTACTGATAAATACGAGTATGCTTTATTGACAACACTTTTACCAAATATTTTAAACATTGCTGTCGTTTCATTCAATCCAAAGAGAAATATAATTTTCAACATTCTTAGTATATCATAACATCTTTTTCTTGTCTTGTTATTTTTGTCAACATGTTTGCTGAATATGTAAAATCAAACAAGGAAACGAAAAACACAAACTCAGCAATGACCATCTTTAATCGAACTTAAATTATTTTTCTTCTCTATTTTAAAAATAAACTTATTGCTTAAACAGCCAGCAGCTCTTAGCAAATTACAGACTGTGGACATGGAGGTTCTTCCTCTTTTTCCTGTTCACTCCAAAAACTGTTTCCTCTAAAATATTTAGAACATCTTCTTTGGAAAAATATTTAATATTTGCTCCATGAAAAGCAGAACTGGGCTGAGCAGAGCAGTTTTTGCTGGTTTGTTGGCTCTCATGAAGCCTCAAACTTTGAAAAACAGTGATCTGTAGCTCTTATCTCTTTCAGGGTTACAGGGGCTGGAGTTTATCACAACTGACATTTGGTCAGAAGTAGGGTACACTCTGGACTGGTAGCCAGCCAATCAAATGGCTGACATGCAGGGAAAGAAAACCAATCACACAAACTCACACCTTAGGGCAAATTTAGAGTCACCAGTTCACCTAAATCTGACTCAGAATCAGAATTTGTATTTATTGCTGAGTACATTTACACATACAAGGAATTTGACTTGACTAATTGGAGAAAAAAAAAGATAAACATACAGTTAAAATGAAAAATAAAGTATAAAAATAGAATAATAGTTTAAATTGCATTAGTTAGATGTAAAATATACAAAATATACATTATACATACAATAGGCACAAAAAAGAACAAAAACGTAACCCAATGATATACACAGATGAGCAGTGAATTTTTGACGATATTAATATGATAAAACATAAAAATACAGTGTGTCCATGTAAAGAGCATGTTTTTGGTCTGTGGGAGGAAAATGAAGTGCCCATGTATGCATGCCAAAGGGCAAAAAGGGTTTAACCGTTTACCAGTCAGGGTTTGGTACACAGTAGAGCAATTAGATCAGGCAAAAGTGTCCAATAAATGAGTGGGAAAAATCAAGGAAAACAAAAACAAGACTAGGTTTCAAAACAGCAAGAAAAGACTGTGACAAAGTGCTGGGACAAAGACTGAGAGGTACGACGAACTGGCACAGGACTGAGGGAGACATGAGGTTAAATACAAGAGGTAATGAGGGGTGATGAGAAACCGGTGAGGAGGAACAATCAGGAGGCAGATGGCATGAGACAGACAATCGAGCAGGCACGGATCTGCCACAGAGACAGGAAGTCAGAGATTTCAAAATAAAACAGGAAGCACAGAACAAGACAACAAAAAAATAAAAGAGAACATGACCGACATGACAAAACCAGTCAGTTAGTTTTGGTAATAAAAGTCATAAAAGGACATCTGTAATGTTGTAAAACTCATGTTACTGAACATTTCTATTAGTGCTATTATTTAAAGTCTCCCATATAGAGAAATATTTCTTAAAGTGTTTTTTTGAGAGAGTTGAACATTAAGAGAGAAAGAAGTTTGTTTTTATGTTGTCATGTCTGTAGAGCTGATCCCCCCTTAAAGTCAGATCCTCAAATCGGCCCTGAACAGATGCTTGGTCTGAGAAACTGTGCAGAGTTGGTTTTAGGCAGGACTCAGTGAGACATGTTTTCACAGGGCCCAACTTTTCTGGCAGCGTTTCTGGACGTAGCATACAGGCTTAGACTGCAGGATGATATAAACTGCAATTTGTTCAACTCATCGTCGCACCACAATCACTGCACTTACAGTCATGGGTGCCTTTCTCTCCGACTATCTCACAGAGAGCAATTTTATATGAATAAAAAATAAAAATGGCCAGAGAACAAACCTGAGAGGAGTAAATTTACCTGCATGGCTCACCCAAGTACCATCTGTTTGTGGGAAACACTGAAGGATTCAAGTTGTGAATAATTAGGGACTTAAATGACTACAGAACAGTGTAGCTGTTCATCAGGAGGTTTTAGACCAGCTTCACCTCCACCCCTCTGTCTGTTTTTAGGCTGACTGATAGAGACCACCACAGATTAGACTTAGCTTATATAGGCTCCAGGTTAATCCAATTAAAAGTGCATACTTTCAAACCTACTTTTAGCAAAAAGTAGTATACAAGATGTGCATTTTATTAAGTATACTTGAGAATAAGTATAGCAAGTATACTACAGACCATGTACTTGTAGTGCACTAGAAGGTATACTGATTTAATACTTATTCTGACTAAATTGGAACATTTTTAAGTTTATGGAAGTATACTTTAAGTATACTTTATAAGGTCAATTTTTAAGTTTACAAAAGTACTCATTCAAGTATACTTATCTATACACTAGGAGTGTACTTGGTATGTACTTCAAGACCACATTTTAGTTTACTGAAGTATAATCAAAGCATACCCCAAGTAAATGGACTTGATCTGACAAATCGCTTTTCTAGTGTTCATGTCCATTACATGCTACTGACACAGCAGAGGGAGCAACTTGGGGTTAGGTGTCTTGCCCAAGGACACATCGCCACGTGTCGCCCAAAGCTGGGCTCAAGCCTGCAACCTTATGATTACTGACCAACTGCACTGTCCAACTGCGCCACCAATACTCCACAAGTAGCACCATTGTAGTCATATTCTAGTTCACATTCATTAAAGTATACTTAAAATATACCACAAGTACACTCTTCTATAAACTGCCAGCCAATATAATAGCCAGGACATATTTTTTTAATTTATTGATTTAAATTTATATTTATTTATATTTTATTTTTATATTTTTATATATTTATTTTTTTATATATATTTTTTTGTTTATATCTATGTTTTTTTTATATTTTTGTTTATATCCATCTAAATATATGTATATATGCTCTACAAAACTGCTACTTCAATCTTAATTTTCCCTGAGGGAGTCTTCCAAAGGGATTAATAAAGTTCTATAAAGCTAATCTAATCTAATTGTACTTGTTATATACCTCTAGTCCACAATTTAGTTTATTGAGGTACAGTTAAGGAATACTTTATGAACTAAAAAAATATATTTTTTGGCAATTTTGCTTGTTGTTATACTCCAAGTATACTTGTAACTTTGCTTACCATATTACTTGTAGCATACTTTTTATATACTTGAAATATACCAGAAGTTCTCAAAGTTAACTCATACTATTAGTAGTAGGCCTCCGTCGGTCAGGGTTGACCATGGAAAGTACATGCTAGTAGTCCTGGCTGTCTGCTCGGATGGAGCAGCGTTGTTTGTGGCTGAAGAGACTGATGCAGGAGTAACAGTCTCTGTCACAGACGTCACATCTGTACGTGGTCTCTGGTCTGTTGGAGGTGTGGTCCTCTCTGCGTGCCCTCTTTTCTACAGCTGTGTTCATCAGCTTCTCTTCCCCTGTCTTGAGGTGTTGGTTCAGGGTACTACTCCATGTTGTGCGATCAACTGCAAGGTCCTTCCAGGACCCAGCATCAATGACCAGCTCCCTCATGTCTCTCTTGCAGACATCCTTGTACCTCAACTGTGGGCGCCCAGTGCTTCTCTTCCCAGATGCCAGTTCTCCATAGAGGATATCTTTTGGGATGCGACCATCCTCCATGCGGTGGTCATGGCCCTGCCAGCGCAGTATGCATTGTCTGAGAAGGGTGGACATGCTGGGAAGGTCAGTGCAGGACAGGACCTTGGTGTTGGTCACTCTGTCTTGCCAGGATATGCCCAGGATGCAGCGAATGCTTCTCAGGTGGAAGATGTTGAATTTCCTCTCCTGTCTGGCATTCGTGGTCCATGTCTCGCTGCCGTATGGCAGTGAGCTGATGACACAGGCGTTACACACTGCCATCTTTGTCTTCACTGTCAGCTTATGGTTTGTCCACACTCGAGTTGTGAGACAAGCGAGAGTTGTAGCTGCCTTGCCGATCCTCTTGTCAATCTCTGTGTCAATAGACAAGTTGTCTGTGATAGTGGAGTCAAGGTGTGTGAACTGATGGACAGTATCAAGTTTGTGGTCATCGATGGTGATGGCTGGTGGTGCTGGCATATCTTGTCCCAGTACATTTGTTTTCTTCAGGCTGGTGGTTAGCTCAAAGTCCACTGTATGTATGTAACTAACTGCCATGTATTTACAAAATCACAAGACAGGTTGTTGAGAACAAGTTTGATATATTTAACATTTTGAAATACAGTGTATTTACAAATACAAGTTTAAATCATTAAAGATGTGCATTTCAAAAACAAAGAGCCTCCATAAAATCAAGCCCTTCTTTGATGAAAAAATGAAAGAAAAGAGCACATCTGCATGTAAAAATGTAAACTTAATAGTCTCTCCAAGATCAAGTTCTTCTTTGTCAAAACTGGTAAAGCAAAAAGTTCATTTGCTTATAAAATGTCAATAAAATAGTGTCTCCAACTGAGAACTGAGTGAAATTAAGCACACATACTATTTACTGTAAACTTCTACATTCCAGCACTTGTTGATCTTGAACATGCACATTTACAACATGGGAAATACCTCAAAGCAAACGTGTGTACAGAAAAACATTTTTATTCTGCTAAATTCAATGTAAGCACAATGACTTGACCTTATTCTGTACCCGGATCAAAATACACCAAGTATTAGTACTTTGTGGCAGAAAGAAGTAAAAGGTGTACTAAAGTACAAGTTTAAGTTTTAGTATTTAAGTATGTGTAAGTCTTAAGTATGTGTAAGTCTTCGTACTAATGTACTTAGTCTTAGAATTTTCTTTATACTTTTCAGTATAAGCCAAGTATACTTCACTATTCTATTCTTAAGTATATAAAATATAGTATATAAAAAGTAAACTCCAACTATACTGCTTCAATTTTAAAATAAAATAAGTATACTCGTAGTACACTTGAATAAACTGCTTTTTGCTAAGGGTACATATTGCCAGTGAAAGCTGGATTATATTTAGCCTTGTGAAATGCAAGTCAAAACAATTCAACTTGCTCAAAAAATCAATTTAATTGATTTTGTATTTATGGCTGGGGTATATTTTCACAGAGCAGACAGAAAGGTGTTGGTTTACGTTCACTATTATCCGATTCTGTGTGGAGAAGAACATCTGTTATTTACACTTTTTAGAGGTGCTATAAAGACTTTAAGCAACCGATGTTCTTCTCTTGTATCTCTCTCACAAAAAATCAAATTGTAAAATAGTTTTTCTCCCCTGCGTTTGTCTGCGATATTAAGGCCAATCGGTTCAGTTTCCCAACAGCTGAGTGGTGAGTGTTCGCTCCTGCGAGGGGGTGCATTTCACGACAGCGGTGCTTTCTACAGCACAACACCAGAATAAAAAAAGTCTGTCATTGATGTCGTCCCGCACCCTCACAACGCCGATTGACTGTCATGGCACAGTCACATGTGACATCCCTTGAAAGGTTCACATTTTTCAACTTTGGCGACCGAGCTCCGTGACCTGGTTGCGCATCCAGAGTGACCCCAAGAGTTCCCATCTGCAGCTACAGGGGCGCCGCCACATGATGCGACCAAGTTGCCCAGATAGCATCCATCACATCTCGTGATATCTGGTTGCAGCTGGTTGCAGATGTACATTGACTTTGCATTGAGAGTGGTCACAGAGGTCGCCCAAGTCGGGTTTGGTGTGAACGGACAGTAAGAGTTTCATAAAAAACATGGTGACGGAGACGTGAATGTTTCTTCAGAGGTCACTGATTATTCAAATTGTTGTTTTATTTCTCCATGTTGTGCTGTTTAAATCATTTATTCTTAATGTGTTTGTGATTCTGACGGGCTGCTGTCTCAGCCTAGTCTCTCTCCATAAAGTGTTTCTCCTGTCAGTGAAATAATCAGAACATAAAACGTCTCAAATGTGTCACAGAGGTTTTACAAAGAGGGCTCTGAGCATTTAAAGCAGAGTTTTAAAATGTGTGAATAGTTCGTGTCCCTCATGGAGAAGCTCACAGGCTGCAGGGTGGTGTGTTCATCATTGAAGGGGCTGGATTCAGTTTCTCAGTGAGCTCAGAGCTGGTCTCAGAGGATGTGACTGGCTGAAATACAAAACAAAGACAAGAAAGTTAGTTCTCATAGAAACATACCTATCTACAACATGCCTACCTACTTGACCACCTACAAAACAAGAGACACTCACGAGGACTCACTCTGTTTTTATCAGCTGATTAACAATGACATTAAGGAACACAGTCAAATGATGGTCACCACTTGACAAGGAAACTAATCAAGTTGTTACACCCTCTGAGCACGGAGGAAAATGCTGTAAAAACAGCGTTCACACGATGCTGATGGTGTATATTTTAACCATTGGTCATCAGTCTGAGCAGATCTGAGTTCTCTATTGATTATTGATGGGTATTTCATTAGGTCTTACCTCTGAACTCAATCCTTCCACATCAGGAAGTTGAGCGCTCTCGTGTGCCTCGACTGTCCTCCAGTTACACACATCGTTCAGAGTCAAATATATTCACAACTACGCCCAGAGCACAGGCAGACAAGAGCACAAGGTTTAACCTGGAGTTTATCTCAGGTTGGACTTTTTCATTCATCACAGCGGTGACAAAAACAGAGAATCTGTGCAGTCAAGCTACACAGATGGATCTGTGGAGGATCTGGTCATCCTTTCAAAATAAAACACCCCTCTGTCTCTGTTATTAAAAAAAGGTTAATGAAATTTGTTATTTTTGTTTCTCTATGGCTCAGCACCAAACAAACTACGGCCTGGTGCCGGTGTGCAGCCCAGGAGCTGAGGATGTTTGCATTAGAAGGCTCCAGAGAGCTCAGGCTGTATACAACTACCTGCTGTGTGGGTTTCAAACTACAAACAAAATATAAATAATGTTAATTTTGGGATCAAGATTAATCATATACACTATAATAATCAAAAGTGACATTAGATAAAATAAGGTGACTGATGATTGGAGGACAGAATACACCATCAGCACTCTGTTTCTACAACCTTTTCCTCCATTCAGGAACATCACGGTGTTATGACTAAACAAGTGACCGTGTTAACTGGAGACACTGAGCCCACTGGGTTAACAGAGTGGTGCAGGGAAGACAGATTTTTGCAGGCCAACGTGGACAAATGTCATCCATCAGAGTATGATAAACAAAGACTGATAAAGAGTTCTAGGATTAATCATCTAAAAACTTAAAACAAACAGGACAAAGTTTTGTGTTTTTGTTTCTTACAGTTTCTTCTTTTGTAAAACAGGAATCCAATGAGGGCGATGGCAAGAACGACGACCACAACAACAATGCCAATGATCATGGGTACAGGATCCACGGGCTCCACTGTTCAGCAGAAATGTGAAAACAAACATCAAATAACACTGCCCTGATTCATGCCACATTTTAATCACCATATGATAATATAAATAAAAATAATACAGATGATACTAATAACAGAGGAGAACAAAACACAAAAACATGATCCCAACATAAAACACGTTTCTGTGTTTGATTTCATTTTTTCATTGTTTGTCTTGTTTACCTGAACACTGGTTTCTCTTCAGTATGTTGATATTGAGCACTAAGACGGCTTCTGACAATCAGCTTTAATTTTTATTTCTGTGTTGTGATGTTTTATTTTTCTGTTTGTTACCTCTGCTTTTGTCTGCTCTTGTTTGTTTGTGAACAGAATACCTCAAAAAGTTATGAACAGATGTTGATCAAGCTTTCAATTAAAACAGAGTAAAAACCGTCATGCTGAGAAAATATGATAAAAAATGAACAAAGTTTTGTTCTGTTTGTGTTGTGGTTCATTGTGTTGTGATCATCCGGTAGAGTGTGAATTGAATCTCTGTATCTTATAGAGGATGTGAGGGCGTCTTCGGCCGGCAGCTGTTTTATTTAAAATTTTGTTTAGTCAGTAAAGTTGAAAATTACTTCAAAACAATAATAATTATATACTACCATTGAAAATATATTATCTGTCAGAGAACTTCTACATACTGGTGTATTCACTGTCACAGAAACATAAAAAAATGACTTTGTTCATTCCCAACAATGTTAATTTAGGGCAGCTGGGGCATAAAACTTACACTGGACGGTGGTCTTACACTTGTCAAGCACTGCATATGAACATATATGTATATATACATATATCTATCTATGTAACTATCTATTTTTCTCTTTCTCTACACACACACACACACAAATACATATATATATATATACACACACACACACACAAATACAGATATATATATATACACACACACACACACATATATATGTATATATATATATATATATATACAAAACCCAAAACCAGTGAAGTTGGCATGTTGTGTAAATCGTAAATAAAAACAGAATACAATGATTTGCAAATCCCTTTCAACCTATATTCAATTGAATACACAGCAAAGACAAGATACTTAACGTTCGAACTGGTAAACTGTGTTATTTTTTCAAATATTAGCTCATTTTGAATTTGATGCCTGCAACGTGTTTCAAAAAAGCTGGCACAAGTGGCAAAAAAGACTGAGAAAGTTGAGGAATGCTCATCAAACACTTATTTGGAACATCCCACAGGTGAACAGGCTAATTGAGAACAGGTGGGTGCCATGATTGGGTATAAAAGCAGCTTCCCTGAAATGGTCAGTCATTCACAAACAAGGATGGGGCGAGGGTCACCACTTTGTGAACAAATGCATGAGCAAATTGTCGAACAGTTTAAGAACAACATTTCTCAACGAGCTATTGCAAGGAATTTAGGGATTTCATCATCTACGGTCCGTAATATCAAAAGGTTCAGAGAATCTGGAGAAATTACTGCATGTAAGCGGCAAGGCCAAAAACCACCATTGAATGCCCGTGACCTTCGATCCCTCAGGCGGTACTGCATGGGCTCGGGAACACTTCAGAAAACCACTGTCAGTAACTACAGTTCGTCGCTACATCTGTAAGTGCAAGTTAAAACTCTACTATGCAAAGTGGAAGCCATTTATCAACAACACCCAGAAACGCCGCCGGCTTCGCTGGGCCCGAGCTCATCTAAGATGGACTGATGCAAAGTGGAAAAGTGTTCTGTGGTCTGACGAGTCCACATTTCAAATTGTTTTTGGAAAGTGTGGTTGTCGTGTCCTCCGGACCAAAGAGGAAAAGAACCAGCCAGACTGTTATAGGCGCAAAGTTCAAAAGCCAGCATCTGTGATGGTATGGGGGTGTATTAGTGCCCAAGGCATGGGTAACTTACACATCTGTGAAGGCACCATTAATGCTGAAAGGTACATACAGGTTTTGGAGCAACATATGTTGCCATCCAAGCAACGTCTTTTTCATGGACAACCTTGCTTATTTCAGCAAGACAATGCCAAGCCACATTCTGCACGTGTTACAACAGCGTGGCTTCGTAGCAAAAGAGTGCGGGTACTAGACTGGCCTGCCTGTAGTCCAGACCTGTCCCCCATTGAAAATGTGTGGTGCATTATGAAGCGTAAAATACAACAAGTTGAACAACTTAAGCTGTACATCAAGCAAGAATGGGAAAGAATTCCACCCGAAAAGCTTCAAAAATTGGTCTCCTTAGTTCCCAAACGTTTACAGAGTGTTGTTAAAAGGAAAGGCGATGTAACACAGTGGTAAAAATGTCCTTGTGCCAAATTTTTTGCAATGTGTTGCTGCCATTAAATTCTAAGTTGATGATTATTTGCAAAAGAAAATAAAGTTTCTCAGTTCAAACATTAAGTATCTTGTCTTTGCAGTGTATTCAATTGAATAGTTGAAAAGGATTTGCAAATCATTGTATTCTGTTTTTATTTACGATTTACACAATGTGCCAACTTCACTGGTTTTGGGTTTTGTACCATGGTCTGGGTGAATACTCGATTCTGATTGGCTGCAGGGTGTCCGTTAAAAAGTGTTATAGGACAATTATAAAAAAAGTTCTGGTCAAATAGCCTGATTGCTCTAAATTATTGCGCTGGCTCAAACGCTAGTTGGTAACCGTGGCAACAGAAACTCAGAACATACGTTAACATACGTTATTTCACAGTTTATTTATCACAATGGCAAGACAGTAGACAAAGCATGAGTGATTTTATAGTTTCTTTTAACCAATTTGGTGAATTTGATATTTTGGAAGACTGGGATGCAGCAGAAAAGAAAGAGAGAAGAGAATATAACAAGGAGATGCGACACAAGGAAGTGACACCGGAGGAACTGAACAGTTTAGAGGATGACAAGGAAACTATCTGTGGACTTTGATTCTTTGAAACAAAATTTCGCATCATCGTCTGGACACACACAAGTGGTAAGAGGTGTACTTGCCATCTGAAATGATACTTTATATCACGTAACATTACGTTAAGCAATCATCTCACTTCCCTCCACTGATTAAGCCTAATATAACAGCTGCGGCCGACCGAGCTGCAGGTTCTGTGGCCAGAGCCGGTTACCTTGGCAACGCGTCACAACGAGAGATTAAATAGTCCACTCAGCCGCTAAAAAAACAACATTAGAGTATTAGTAAGTGATTTAATATTTATTTCTTTTGTAAGTGACCATGGTATAAGTGGGATAATGCCCTTCGAGGTGTCCATTATCAGAAATTAATTGACTTCACGGAAGCAATCGTTCACGCCTCCGCGTCGTCCATTAATTCTGATAATGGACACCTCGTCGGGCATTATCCCTTACAAATGTCATTAGAAACTGGATCTGTTCAAGTTAACATCTAAGTCAAATTTATCACTGCTTTATTTTTAAATCAATAAATGTATATTAGAACATCAAACTCAAAGTAATAATAGCCTACATACATGAATTTGTAAATCTGGACAGGAATATCTGAGCAGTGAAATGTAAAACAGTGTAATATTTGTGTGTAGTCTGGTTTATTGTAGTGGGTATACTCTGACATACCCTGATGATGTTTGTCCTCTTAGGACCTCCATACACTGAAGACATTTTTGCCACATTTTTACCAGATTAACACACCGTCCACTGAACACATCTCTGTGACCCACAATGGGCCTCCACCCACAGGTTGGGAACCGCTCCATTAGTAGACAGTATTTGAAGCTTGATCCTTCAAAGATTGTTCTGATATCATGGAGAATAAATGATGGAGGATCCCTCAGGGTGAATTTATTATTTAGAAAACAGTGAGTGAGTGAAAACAAGAGCTGGACTGATGAAGAATGTAGAGTTTTGATGAATCAAAGGCTGACTCGTCAGTTTTTGAAGTCTTTGTGTTCACTTAAACCGGGCACATGAGCTGTCAAGACACCGTGTGAATGATAAAATCAAACAGAGTGACTGATGATCCCTCACTGTCCCTGCGATGTGCGTCTATCTGCGTCTTTACGCTCACCGGCAGACGGAGGAGCGCACACACAGACGCTGGGTGAAAGTGTACGTCACACAAGCATGCTGCTATACATATCCTTGCGCATTTTCTTGTGGTTATATGGCATTTCGAGGCGTTTTCTAGTGGGTATATGGCGTATACCTGCGTATGCACCCAGAGTCTGGCGTAGTGTGAGCGGAGCAGACTCCGCGCGGAATGTCCGCAGACGTCAGAGCTTTCATAGTCGAGCGCACTGCCGCGTATTAGTTTCTTGTGAAATGACCGCGAAAGCCTACATTTCCCACAATCCTTGTGCATTTGGAGGTGTGGCGTGAGAGCGTGTGAAGCCAATGAAATGCGTGAGTCTCATGTCCAATGCGTGAGAGTTGGCATCCCTGCATGGTGACAGAGACATGTGAATGTTTTTCTTCAGAGGTCACTGATTATTTAAATTCTTGTTTTATTTCTCCATGTTGTGTTGTTTAAATCGTTTATTCTTAATGTGTTTGTGATTCTGACGGGCTGCTGTCTCAGCCTAGTCTCTCTCCATAATCTGTTTCTCCTGTCAGTGAAATAATCAGAACATAAAACTTGTCAAATGTGTCACAGAGGTTTTACAAAGAGGGCTCTGAGCATTTAAAGCAGAGTTTTAAAATGTGTGAATAGTCCGTGTCCCTCATGGAGAAGCTCACAGGCTGCAGGGTGGTGTGTTCATCATTGAAGGGCTGGATTCAGTTTCTCAGTGACCTCAGAGCTGGTGTCAGAAGCTTTGTCACACTGGGCTGAAATACAAAAAGACAAGAAAGTTAGTTTTCATAGAAACATACCTACCTATGACATGCCTACCTACAAAACAAGAGACATTGATGAGGACTCACTCTGTTTTTATCAGCTGATTAACAATGACATTAAGGAACACAGTCAAATGACGTCACCACTTGACATGGTAACAAATCAAACTGCTACACCCTCTGAGCACGGAGGAAAATGCTGTAAAAACAGCGTTACAAGATGCTGATGGTGTATATTTGAACCACTGGTCATCAGTCTGAGCAGATCTGAGTTCTTTATTGATTATTGATGGGTATTTCATTAGGTCTTACCTCTGAACTCAATCCTTCCTCATCAGGAAGTTGAACGCTCTCGTGTGCCTCGACTGTCCTCCAGTTACAAATATCGTTCAGAGTCAAATATATTCACAACTACGCCCAGAGCACAGGCAGACAAGAGCACAAGCTTTAACCTGGAGTTTATCTCAGGTTGGACTTTTTCATTCATCACAGCGGTGACAAAAACAGAGAATCTGTGCAGTCAATCTACACAGATGGATCTGTGGAGGATCTGGTCATCCTTTCAAAATAAAACACCCCTCTGTCTCTGTTATCAAAAAAGGTTAATGAAGGGGAGTCACGTGACATGGTTGGTGAAGATGGCTGCCTAGGCAGGAGGCTCCGAGTGGCATCGCTTAATTGATCCTTCAGTTCTTGTCTACAGCAGTTATTTAAGCAAGTTTTGCTTTGTTAAACTCCTCTAGTGACTTATTATGTCGAAACAACTCAAAAGTGGGGACATTAAAAAGCATTTTAGGTCCACGACACTGCAATGATGATCAAGATGGCAATGGTAACAGCTTGGTAGACATGGAGCCCCCGTATGTCGCTCAGGATATTTCAAACATTTTTGCAACGCTGCAGAAAATGTCCACTGATTTGGCCAGCCTGGATGATATACGCCGGACCACAGTTTGGTCTGTGCTGCTCTTGCGGATGTCTGAGGTAGAGAAAAGAGTGGAATGACAGGAGGGCTCAGATAAAAAGAAAATGAAAGCCTCTTTAGAGGCTAACCCTGTTGCCATGAAGGTGGAGGTGGACGACCTTCATAACAAAATCAAAGATATGGAAAACCGCAGCAGGCAGAACAATGTCTGACTAGTGGGGGTTCCAGAAGGTAAAGAATCCGGGGGCATGGTGAATCTCCTGCAGGAATTGATGAAGACTACACTCGGCTGGGATGATGCAGCTGAGCAACCGGAGACTGAGCGGGAACACAGGGCTCCAATACCACGACCAAACTTGGGGGAAAGGCCACAACCATCCTGATCCGCTTCCTACACTTGTCCCACAGAGAGCTGGTTTTACGTGAGGCATGGCACGGAGCGGAGCAAAAGAGATCTGACCCGGGAGAACAACCGCATAATGATATTCCCTGATTTTTGCGAGGGTCCCACAACTGAAACGGGATAAATTCAGGGACTGTAAGAAGGCTCTACATTCTGAAGACTCCAGAGTGACAGGTGAATTTGCCTGGATTAAGCTAGGAGAGTTTTTGGTCGTGGATTTAATCTGAAGGAAGTTATTAATGTGATAACTGGAACAGTGGGACTGCAGTGGGAGATTAATCTTGGACCAGATGTGTGAGTAAATGAAGAGTCTTTCTTTCTTTCTTTTTGGAGGCCACCTAGTCAATCAAACATCATGGACTGATAGCCGTGTTTAGGGGAAAGCGTGGTGTTCAGGGTTACGCGCTGTGTTTTGGGGTTTAGGGTGTTGTGTTTTTAAGGTACAGCATATGTGTCATGAGAACATTTCTAAGAGATAGCTGCTACTTTGCTGTATGTTTATTTCTTGAATGACTTTTAAGTTTGATAGTTTGTGCATTTCCACTTGGAATGTAAATGGCATGGGGCATTTTATTAAAAGGAAAAAGATATTATCTGTTCAAAAACCAAACAATATGATATAGTGTTTTTACAGGAGACACATTTGTCAGCAGAGGAGTCTGAGAAGCTGTGTAGGGACTGGCTGAGTCATGCCTTCTGCAGTTCTGGGTCCAGTCAAAGCCGAGGGATTGTAACACTTGTTAATAAAAAAATTTCCGTTTAAATGCATAAAGCTGTGTACACAGCGAACGTGACTTTGCGACCTTGGCGACCTTGGCGACCACTCTCCATGTAAAGTCAATGAACAGCTGCGATGGGGCGGGGCTAACCCTCCCGCGACCCGACAGATGCATCCTGGGTGATCTGGTCGCTCGTCACTTAGTCACCAAAGTTGAAAAGTTTGAACTCTCCAGGCGATATCACATATGGCTGTGCAGCAACAGCCAATCAGCATTGTGTGGGTGTGTGACAGTACCTGTGACAGACAGTTTTCATTCTGGTTCAAAGAGTGACAATCCATCTAGACGGGACCGCAGAGAACTCACAGAAGATGCTGCAGGGCCAGCAGCTGCAGTGTTTTGTGGTTGATAGGTGAGTGAAAGAATACAGTTGGAATACTGTCAGCTAATACATCCTATTATATGATTTATGATATGATTCAAGCGGGAGCGACGTCACTGAGCAACAGCGACGGTGACGAAAATGAGGTATTAATGGACATGCAACGCGACTTCAGTGAGCGACGCAATTTCAGTCGCAAAGTCGCGTTCGGTGTGAAAGCAGCTTAAGACAGATTAAAGTAACAGCCGGAAGGATGCTCATAATATATGCTGAAATTCAAGGTCACCCAATTATTTTGGCAAATATTTATGCGCCAAATGTAGATAATCCACAACTTTTTGCAGAATCAGAAGGAAGCATACAACAGGTAGGAGACTGCAATGTTATTATTGGCGGTGACTTGAAGTTAGTTATGGACTCAACTCTTGATCGCAGTAATAAGGCCCAATTGATATCGTCTAAAGCCTCTTTGGCAGTTAGGAGTATGTCTGAATGCTTAGGGCTGGTGGATGTTTGGAGGATAGTAAATCCCCAAGGAAGAGACTGTACATTTTTTTTCGGATTTTAGGATTCATTCGTAACCGTAGTTCGGCAGATAATATCAGGTGTTTTATCAACATTATGTGGGCAGTCTCTGATATCAGTACACCTATCGCAGCTGTTTCCCTCGACGCTGAAAAAGCGTTTGATAGGGTTGAATGGGGATATTTGTTTGAGACTCTAGAAATACTTGGATTTGGGGATACATTCATGAAGTGGGTCCGTTTATTATACAATCGACCAATCAGTGCATTCTAATGGTTATATATCTTCATACTTTGAATTAGGAAGAGGAACACGCCAAGGATCGCCACTGAGTCCTCTGTTGTTCTGCTTTGCAATGGAACCACTAGCAGCAGCGATAAGAGCTGATATTAATTTTCCCGGCCTGGCACACAATGGTTCTGTACATAAATTGATGCTGTATGCCGATGATGTTCTTTTACTGGTTTTGGACCCTTTAAAATCTGTACCAGCACTTCTAGATATAATCAGTTCATTTTCAAAATTTTCAGGATATAAGAACAACTGGGACAAATCTGAGGCTTTGCCATTAACACGGTATTGTCCAACAACATTATTTCAAGCTGGCAAGTTCAGATGGCCCAAGCAGGGTTTGCAATATCTTGGTATTCTCTTCACTCTGAAATTGGACGATTTTATCAAAGCAAACCTGGATCCCTTAATTCAGAGACTCGAAGTTGATATAAAACGGTTGTCCTTACTTTCTCTGTCCCTATGTTGGAAATGCAATGTCATAAAAATGAACTGTGTTCCAAGGATAAATTATTTATTTCAGTGTCTTCCATTAGAAATCCCCCAAAAACACTTTAAGAAATGGGACTGCATATTTAAGGAGTTTCCTTGGAATGGAAAGCGGCCACGCATCTCTATGGGGAAATGACAACAGCGGGTAGAAAAGGTGGTTTGGGATTCCCAAAACTTCTATTCTACTACAATGCATTTGGCCTGAGGCATCTGGCACATTGGGCTTTGCCAGAGAGAGAGCTCCTCCATGGTATAAGATCAAACAGTCCATATCAGCTCCTCTCCCCTTGTTATTTTGTTTGTCCACTAAATGTAAACGTATGAAGGCCCATCCAATAGTATCTCATCTTCAGAGTCGATGGAAGAAAACTGCAGGGCTGACAGGTTTTGACCAATATTTAAATAGAAGTATAGCAAGTATATGGCAAAATCCAAAGCTGAAAACTGGCAAACAGTCATTTTTAAGGAAGGAATGGATAGAAAGGGGAATTCTCAAATTAGAAGATTCATATTTGAGCGATACACTTAAATCTTTTGAACATCTAAAACGACAATATGGTCTTCCGAGAACTCAGTCTTGGAGATACTTTCAACTAAACCACCTTTTGAGAAAGACTTGTGGGTCAAATTCACAATCCCAATTGTCAGTAGAAAAGGTAAAGGAAATTTTCCAGGTTTTTGGCAAGGGACATGAAGCATCTAAGTATTACAAAATTCCTTTGGAATGTGTGGGAAGCAAAACTGCCACAGCAACTAAAATTGCCTGGGAAAGAGATCTGAGGGTCTCATTTAATGCCCAGGAATGGGAGGAGGTTCTCAGCAACTGCTGTTTAATGTCAAGGGATCTGAGGGTTAGGCTTATTCAGTTAAAGATCCTACAACACTTCCACTGGACCCCCAGTAGACTATACAGACTGAAGTTAAAAGACTCTGCAACCTGCTGGAAATGTGGAGTGTATGAGGGTACACTGGTCCATATGTTATGGACATGTCCCAAGGTTCATCTCTTCTGGACAAAGATTCATGGATATATTGTTAACATCATAAAACTGCAGTTTGCTTTCTGTCCAAAGCTGTTTATATTAGGAGACTCTGAGGTGTGATCATCTTTTCTACAACCACTGAAACATTGGACTCAAACAACTACTATGATTGGATGACAAATCATCCTCAGGAACTGGAAGACCCCTGGAGAATCTTCCTTCCAAGACTGGGAGATTGAAATAGGGAAGGTAGCTGCAAAGTATGGCATACAGAATGCAGGAAAGGACAAAAACATACCTCCTGAAGTGGGGCAGTTATATTTCTTTTATGAAGGACCAGTGTCATGATGTGGTGGAAATGCACCCCTTTTTTCTTTTTTCTTTTCCTCCTTATAGATATTATATTTCATATACATGTATATTTTTTTTTCTTCTCCCTAATGCGTTATGGACAATAGTGCTGTGTGCAAACCACTCTATACGCAGGTTGACCCCTCTTGTTTGTATGTATGTTGGGTGGGGGTGGGACAGGGGATGTTGTGTTTGGATTGTAATGTGACGCATCATTTGCTGTATGATTGACTTCATGAGAAAATAAAAACTGCAACTCATAAAAAAAAAGATTAATCATATATACTATATCAATCAAAGGTGACATTAGATAAAATAAGGTTACTGATGATTGGAGGACAGAACGCACCATCAGCACTCTGTTTCTACAACCATTTCCTCTGTTCAGGAACATCACGGTGTTATGACTCAACAAGTGACCGTGTTCACTGGAGACACTGAGCCCACTGGGTTAACAGAGTGGTGCAGGGAAGACAGATTTTTGCAGGCCAACGTGGACAAATGTCATTCATCAAGAGTTCTACGATTAATCATCTAAAAACTTAAAACAAACAGGACAAAGTTTTGTGTTTTTGTTTCTTACAGGTTCTTCTTTTGTAAATCAGGAATCCAACGAGGGCCAGAGCAAGAACGACAACCACAACAATGATGCCGATTGCAATTGGCACAGCAGGATCCACGGGGTCCACTGTTGATCAGAAATGGAAAAACAAAGACATACTAAATAACACTGTCCTGTTTCAAGTCACATTTTAATCACTATATATAAATATAAATAAAAATATTACAGATGATACTAATAACAGAGGAGAACAAAACACAAAGACATGATCCCAAAATCAAACATGTTTCTACATTTGATTTCATTTTTTCATTGTCTTGTTCACCTGAACACTGGTTTCTCTACAGTATGTTGATGAAGCACTAAGACAGCTTTTGACACCTTTAATTTTTATTTCTGTGATGTGACGTTTTATTTTTCTGCTTATTACCTCTGCCAAGGAGGTGTTTTTCTTTCTGATCCTTTTCATGCAAGATTTCACTTTAATTTTTGTATTAAAATAGAAACTAAATGAACTAATATAAGGACATTTGTGTTGGTTTGTGCTGATCTACAGTGGGTTGCAAAAGTATTCATACCTATGACCAAAACTCAATTTCTCGGCACAGAACAAAGGAAAAGTGTGTTTCACCTGTTTGCATGAAAGGAAATAGCACAAACACAACAATCCATCACTGTTTTTGTTCATAAGCACTCTTTACTATAGATAGATTGCATAAGTTTGTATTTTATTGTTGCAAAAGTATTCACACCCTTGCACCGAAGTTGTTATTTTGAGTCGAAAATGATTGCACACCATAAACTATTGCGTCACGGTGTCACAAGCCTGCATTTAGTCACCTGTGACTCGTATAGGCTTGATTACCCCCTATAAATTGTGTCCAATAGTCACCTGTCCACAGTCATCCCATGCTTGTCAGCAGACAACAGTCATGAAGTCCAAGGAGCTGTCAGAAGACCACAGAAAGAAAGTTCTAGAGAAGCATAGACATGGACAAAGCTATGCAGCCATCGCAAGTTCACATAATGTGCCAAAAAGTACTGTTGCATCACTGGTCCAGAAGTGGAAGCGCCATGGTAACACTGTGAACCTCCGAAGGACAGGGCGTCCCTCCAAGATCACGGCAAAAGGCAAGAGGAAACTGCTCAGGGAAGCTACAGCAAACCCCTCTGTAACTCTCAAAGACCTGAAGAAGTCTCTCCAGGTTGCTGGGACTAATGTACACAAGTCCACAATATCCCGCACTTTACACAAGGAAGGTCTCTATGGGCGTGTTGCAAAGAAGAAGCCATACCTGAAGAAACAACATCTCAAGGCTCGTTTGCAGTATGCTACCACACATCTGAAAGACACTCCAGCGATGTGGGAAACAGTGATCTGGTCAGATAAAACGAAAAAGGAAGTTTTTGGCCTGAACACCAAGAAGTATGTTTGGTGCAAAGCCAACACAGCTGATGATCTGGCTCATACCATCCCTAACGTGAATCATGGAGGTGGGAACATAATGCTATGGGGCTGTTTCTCTTCCTCCGGTCCTGGTGAGCTTGTCCGTGTACAAGGGACTATGGATAGTGCGAAATACATTGACATCCTGGAGAAGAACCTCCTCAAGTCTGCAAAAAGCCTGAACCTTGGGAGGAGGTTCACCGTTCAGCAGGATAATGATCCAAAACATACAACTCGAGTGCCACAAGAATGGCTCAGGAAGAAGAAAGTGAAGGTTCTAGACTGGCCAAGTCAAAGCCCGGATCTCAACCCAATAGAAAACCTGTGGCGGGATCTGAATATTGCCGCCCACCGGAGATCACCAAGGAACCTGACTCAGCTGGAGCGGTATTGCAAAGAGGAGTGGGTGAAACTGTCCAAACAACATTGCGCAAAACTCATTGCTGGCTATCCAAAGCGATTGGAAGCTGTTATTGCTGCCAAACGAGCTGCAACCAAGTACTGACTATGACTTGATGACTTGGTGTGAATACTTTTGCAACAATGAAATACAGACTTATGCAATCTATCTATAGTAAAGAGTGCTTATGAACAAAAACAGTGATGGATTGTTGTGTTTGTGCTATTTCCTTTCATGCAAACAGATGAAACACACTTTTCCTTTGTTCTGTGCCGAGAAATTGAGTTTTGGTCATAGGTATGAATACTTTTGCAACCCACTGTAAGCCTGTAAAGTCGTTTTCAAACACATATAAATGTTTGGAAAAAAGAGACAAAAACAAATCTTCAATTAAACTCTCCAGTGTTTCAGTAACTCCTCTGGTTCATCACTGCTGGTTCAGGTCTTACCGTAGTTGGTCTTGATGTCCTTCTTGTCCAGTTTGGTGACCAAGTCCTTCACACCAGAGAGCTGAAACACACACTCGTACTTCCCCCAGTCATCAGAGGGGAGCTCCAGGTCAACACTCATCTGGAAGGATCCGTCATGGTTGGGGAGGACCTCTCCCTTCTCCATCTTGCCATGAAGCTCCTCTCCATCTTTCCTCCAGAACATGTCAGCTTGGTTGGGGTAGAAACCTGTGGCGTGGCAGGTGATCCGAGAGGAGGGGTCCTTCTGGAGGAGGGACACTGTGGGGAGGTCTGGAGCACAAAAACAAAGACTGTTTATAGTTTCTTTATCATTATTTACTGTTGTTTACTGTCACTGCTCCTGTCTGATGTCATGGATGTAAATGTCTCAGTAACACAGAGACCGTATAAAGAGTGTAGGGCTGGGCAATAAAACAAGATTTAAAGATCAATAGTTCATGACTTTATTAAAACTTGATCAGAGTTCAAATAATTTACATGAAGAGTTTGGATACATTTATAAAAACTTGATAAATCATCAAAGTTAACATTTTAAAGAGCTTTATCTCAGTGAAACAGGGTTTATTATTTCATGCTTTTCTTGCCTTTATTGGGTCGAGAAGAGAAACAGAGGGTGGAGCTGGAGAAAAGGGTGAGAGAGGGTGAGAGAGGGTGAGAGAGGGTGAGAGAGGGTGAGGACGAGCAGCAGAGAGTGATGTTCAGACCTGAACTCATTCTGGCTGCAGCTTTCTGAACACAAACACTCTGACAAACCACTCAGCTGTCAGCAAACAAGACTTCAACAAACCAACTGATCCAAACACAGACTGTGGATCATCATCCAGCTGAAATATGTCAGGTATGAGTTTAGGTCCATATCGCCCAGCCCTTACAGAGTTAATAAGAAACATGATCAAATAATATAAAAGTCTTCATTCAGAGAAAAGAGGAGGGACAGAGACTGAAGCAGAGAGCTGAGGAGGGGGAGTTATTTTAGAAAGACCAGATGAAAACAGAGATGTGACCATGAAAAGAGAGAAACTTTAAAATGGACGACGCAGCAGAGACAAAACGGAGGAACAATAAGGAGGAAGCAGAGAGACGAGAAGAGAGCAAAGAAAAAGAGTTTGTCAAATATATATTGTAACGTCAGAGTGTGAAAAATAAAGAAACATGAACATGGACAAAATAAAATGACATCAGGTCTCATGATCTTACCTTTTCTCATCAGAGAGCTCTTTCCAAACTCCACGTACTTCTTCAGCCACTCAGGGCAAATCTGGGTCAGGTAGTTCTTCTGATTGGTTAGACGAGCTTTGTTATTATTCCACTTTTCTTTGGTGACGACTGCCTGCTGTTTAGCAGCGACCCATGTGAAGGTCTTCATGTCCAGGGCTATGAAGTCTTCTCCATCATAACTGTCTTGATAGAAACCACTGACCTCACCAGTCTCATCGTCCCACTCACAGCCGTACATATTATGGGCAAAGTGAACACCTGAGAGAGAGAGAGAGAGTTTTGTGGGTGAATCAGAGTAAATCACAGCTCAGTCTCACACCATCAGCTGATTCCTCGTCTTCACCACAGAGACTCACTGATCCACACACACCAACACAAACATCTACCTCACACCTCCTGCTGTGATTGGCTGGATGGACCACGCTCACAGCCAATCAGCACGAGGACCAAGACAACAGTTCAGGTGAGAGAGAGTAGGGATGTGCGTTATTGGACTGACTTTCTCAGTCAGAGGAAGAAGGAGCTTCATCTGTCATTTTGAGAGCAGCAAACAGCTCTGAACAACCAGCTGACTGACAGTGAGCCACGGAGAGCGCTGAATAATCACCTGCTCTGTTTCATGGAGCTTCACACTGAAATCAATTCTTCTGATTGATGCTCAGGTCTGCAGAGTGATTCAGAGAGACAATCCTGACAAAGAGCTTTAAATAACACAAAAACACGTCCTCCTCAAGTGTTTCATCAAACCAGCTGGAGTTCACAGCTAAAACTTCAGTCCTGGGAACACATTTAAAGTCAAAGAAATGAGGATAAAAATCTGTTGCTGCTGCTTAAACTCCACAAACTTCCTGCTTCATCTTCTCTGGAGACCCTGTGGTCCATGCAGATATTCTGCTGATATGTGCTGCAGATTTATCAACAGAAAACATGAAGCTGCTCCTTCAGGTTTAAGCTTTTATCTGCAGCACCAACATCATGTCCATGACCTTCAGCCTCCCTCACAGACGGAGCAAAGGCTGCTGGGAAACTGAGTGAGGAAACACAGTTCAGACCCTCCACACTGAGCGCTCATGCTGACCATCAGACTCAGATTCAGCTGATCCTGGACTGAACTTTGACCCTCTGTGGATCAGTCCAACATTGTCCTGGTCCTGGGACAAAGTCCACACTCCAGCGTCCTGAGCTGGTCTACAAGTTTCCCCTGAAGGAGAGTCTCAGTCCAGGATCAGTCTGTAGACTGGTGGTGCTGCAGCCCTCACAGGGTTCAGCAGTGTGGGACCACAGCTGCTCACAATGAGGCTCGGACCACCACCACCATGATGGAGACAGGGAGGCCGTCTGTGCGTCCTGATTGGTTCATCCGTCTGTCAATCATTCAACACTAACAGCAGCTGTTTCACCTGCAGATGTTTGTTTGATGCTTCCTGAGAGGACGGACCAACACCGAGGTCAGAGCAGAGCAGATAATCTAATCTAATCTGAGCTAAGACTTATTTATTAAGAGACCACACTAAACATTATTGATTATACTATTATTATTGATTTATTGATCAAACATTTAGTCATTTAAAACTTAAAGAAAGACTGATGTGAACTTTTTCATTTGCTTCATGACAACACTGAGCAGAATTTAATCTGAACTCATAACAAACAGATTAAAGATGGAAATTATCAAATTAAACAAACTGAAACTTTTCTTTTTTAACATTTTTAAATAAAATACACTTTAATGATTCACTTACGAACAAAGTTGATGTTGAAAAAGTTTTCTGTGGATCAAGAAGTCATTAATTCCTCTGCCTAAAAGTTAACTATGACACATTAACACAATTAAAATTCAATACATCAGTGAAAAATTGTTTTTTTTTTCTGCCTGATGAGTTAATTTTAAAACACTAACACTATCAGAATTCATTGATCAGTAAACTTTTGAAAATGTCTGTCTTCTTTTATGATTAACATTTGATTATTTTTGCATCAGTATAACAGCCATAGCAGCTGTGTCCACTGCATAGATGTAGACAAACATCATTACAACTAAACTCATCAGGCCTTGGATCAAGGAAACAGTTAATTAAACAATAATAATAATAATAATAATAATAATAATAATAATAATAATAATAATAATAATAATAATAATAATAATAATAATAATAATACACAAAAAACTACATATATACACATAAAAAATATGCTCATATGCCCACATAAAATAATGATACAAATAGAAATAACTAAGTATATAATATTATATAGTATATATCAATAAGATAACAACAAAAGCTAATGTAGATATATATGTACATATACAAACATACACCTACAAACATTTACAACTACATATATACATACTAATGTAAATACACAAAAAAACAAAAAATAAATTACTACATAGATAGAAGAGGCATTATCGTATATTCATCCACAAAGGTTTAAATATAAATATGTATACATATACACACACACACACAAATAAATATATATACACATACATACACATATATAAATAAATAAAAAAATAAAATAATAAAAATAATAAAAAATTAAAATAAAATAAAATAAAAAATAAATTAAAATGTAGCATCTCTCCACTATATGACCCTCTTTAGAACCCCTTTAAAAAATTTAAGTATTTGTCCCACTTTGCTTCATATAGATCCAGTCTACCCAACTGTTTGTATAACATTTTCTCAAATGCCGCAACTCGTGCCATTTCCACCGCCCACTCCTGAAAAGAGGGTACCCCTTCTGTCTCCATGCTCTGATAAGTATTTGTCTGCCGACCATAATCCTAGTTTGGACAAACCCATTGATATGTTTATCCTGTCCTGTCAAGACTGAGCTATCACCCAGAACAAATAATCTAGGGTTAAATGACACTTTCACACAAATTATCATAAATATTAGTCCAGAACTGTTGAACTTTACCACAAGACCATAGTACATGAACTAGATTAACATGAACAGCAACTTGATGTGGGTAATAATCCTAATCTAAGTAATCTGGTAGGAGTCCAGTAAAAACGATGTATAATTTTAAATTGAATGAGGCGTATTCTTGCATCCCTTGAAACTACTTTTACATTTTTACAAATCCTGTTCCAGTCCTCCTCACTAAATGTCAGATTCAGGTCCCTCTCCCATGTCTTCTGCAGAGCCGAAACTGGCCCATTGCCCAGAGTCTGGATCAGCACAGAGTCATATCCTGCTGCCTCGTGTCCCTTTCCATAGCTCTTTATGATTTTAACAAAGAGTTCTGCATCTCGGGGACCTGATGCAGATCCAAAAGTCCCCACCAACATGTGTCGAAGTTGCATGTACCTAAAAAAATTAGATGTGGGGATCCTAAATTGTCTTAGCATCTCTCCAAAAGGTTTTAAGGACCCATCATCATACAGATCCCCCAGTGTGATCACACCATTCTCCTGCCACGCCGTCCAGTAAATGGGGGACTTACCAATTTGTAGTTTGGGATTTAACCAGATACTTGAAGAGACATTAAGACAGGGGTCAAATTTAAAAATTCGAGCAACTTTAAGCCCAAATTAGTTTAAGATGAGATTATTGGGTGTGTTTTTGCTTTTTTACTTAGTCTACTAGACAAGGCTTGTATGGGTGACAGAGGGACCATCACAGATTGTTCCATACAGAACCACAGAGGGGCTCTTTCAGGGGGAAGAGACCAATGGGCCAAGTGCCTTAAATTAAAAGCACAGTAATAAAACAACATTTTCAGCAGCCCTAAGCCTCCTCTATCAACTGGTCTTTGTAACTTGCTGTGGTTCAGACGGGGGCGTTTATCATTCCGAATAAACTTCTTGCATATCCTGTCAAACCCATCGAAGTAGTGATGGGGAATTTCTAAAGGGAGGGACTGAATCAGATAATTAAGTTTGGGAACTCAGTTCATTTTCAAAACGTTAACCTTACCCGCCACAGACAAATTAAGAGCTGCCTATCTCTCAATATCACAGGAAATCTTTTGTAATAATGGGTCAAAATTGACTTTGACCAAATCTTTAAGCTGTCTAGGAAACTGAATCTCTAGATACACCATGCCACACTGAGGCCACTGTGGAGGGGCAATAAGCTGTTAGAGGGAGTGCCTCTGACTTCGACCAGTTCACCCTGTAACCAGAGAATTTTGAAGATGAGTTTATGATTCCAAGAAGGCATGGTACAGATCTGCTGGGTTCAGAAACTAGTAATAAAATGTCATCAGCATATAACATCAATTTATGTACCTTCCCACCTACAGTGACCCCCGGGAAATCGGCTGTCCTACGAGTAGCTGCTGCGAGAGGCTCAACTGCTGAACAGAAGAGCAAAGGAGAGAGGGGCAATCCCTGCCTGGTTCCTCTACCCAACATAAAATAATCAGAAATAAGCCCATTAGTCTGCACTGCTGCTTCTGGGTGCTTATATAATACATGAATCCATTTAATAAAGGTAGTGCCAAATCCAAACCCTTAAAGAGAAACCCCCATTCGACCATGGCGAACACCTTTTCGGCGTCCAGGGAGATTGCTGCACCAGGGGACTGGGTATCAGCCACTGACCAGATGACATCGATGAGGCGTCTTATATCATCAGAGGAGCTTCGACCTCGAATGAATCCCACTTGGTCAGAATGGATCAATGATGTAATTATACTGTCTAATCTATTCACTAAAATTTTTGAGATTACTTTAACATCTATTTACATTAATGATATAGGACGATCATTTTTGCATTCATTCAAATCTTCACCTTTCTTCAGAATAAGACTAATAAGGGCCTGTCTCAGAGTTGGTGTCAGTTCACACCTTTCCAGTGCCTCCTTATATACCTCTAGTAAAAGTGGAGCTAGCTCTGTAGCAAAACTCTTAAAAAATCCCCGGTAAAACCGTCGGTCCAGGTGCTTTGTTTGAAGGTAAGACCTTAATTACCCCTTTAATCTCCTCAACAGTAATATCTGAGTCTAGGAAATCCCTCTGCTCATCTGTCAGTTTGGAGTCCAAGTGACTCTATAAATTTATGAATTTCTTCTTCATTAGAAGAACAATTTGAACAAAATAAATCACTATAAAAGTCCTTAAAGGTCTGATTAATGTCTACAGTTGCAGTAAGCAAGTCCCCAGCCGTTGACCTGACGGCAGGAACAGTGGATGCCAACTCCCTCTGTTTTATATAATGGACAAGTAACTTTCCTGCTTTATCTCCTGACTCAAAATATGTTTGTCTCGCCCTAAATAAACTAAATTCAGCCTTTTGGGTTATTATGTTATTATACTGATATTTTAATTTTGTCAATTTTCTCATGCCATCTTGTGTTATTTGTTTAAAATTTCTGCCTTTATTTTAATTATGGTGATCTAACGATGTCTAAATTCAATAAATCAGTGAAATCATAGATAATTTCAACGATTATTGATTGATTGTTTCTGACTTTAATGTTAATTTTGGCATGATAACACCATTAAAATCAAATCATATTATTATTATGTAGGTAATTGTTTTTATTTAATCTAATTATTATAGCATGCTTACCCTTATATTAGTTCATTAAACGTAACAATTTTTTTAAGCTTCAACATTAAATTGTGACAAATATGCACAATAAAATTCAAGACATCAGTTTCATTAAATGAACATATCTGCCTTGAAAATAATTAGTTATACTACAAATTCTATTGATACTGAATTAATCAGTTAATTGATTTTCTTCAATAAATCAGTTCATTAAATTAATGCCTCTGCCTTGAAAGTTTATTATGACACACTCTCACCATTAAAATTCATTAATCAGTTAAAAACTTTTTTTTTGCCTTTTTTTATTGCACAAAAACACTTAAATAAAAACAGTTAATCAGTTTACTGATGTAAAGTTTTGCCAATTAAGTTAGTTGAGACAAAATAACATAATTAAATTCGATTTATAATTTAACTTATTATTTTTTTCTGCCTTTAAAGTTGATTAGGTCGTACTATCACTATTAAAATTCAACTTCTCACTTAAATTATTGATTTTTTTTCTGCCTCTGTTGTTAATTATGGCACAGCAACACTTTTATAAATATCACTTAAGTTTTTCTGTCATTACAGTTAATGATGCACCAACACTTCTAAAATTCAACAGTTTATTTGTTAAATTGTCTGACTTTAAAGTAAATTATGAAGACAATACATGATTAAAATTCTATAAATCAGTTACTTATTGAAATTAATTTGACTTTTTAGTTTTTTTTTACATTTAAATGTTGTTAAAGTAAAATTAATCTAATGTAATCTATACCTAAACTCTAAATGTATATTACAGGATGGACACTGTAGATCAGTATAAATACAGTTTTTTAAATATTAATGTGATCGTCTCAATATTTAGAGCTCAAACTAAATGTGTTTGTCATTTCTGAATATACAGTCATTAAATTTAAAGTCAGTGTCAGACGGTTCGATCTGTTAAATGTCAATAAAAAGCAGAACAAGGTCAAAACAACTTGTCCTGAGCTGAGATTAAATCCTTAAACATCATTAGTTTGAGTAATTATGAACAGAGTTACATCATTTTAACTCTTCTGTCTTCATTTATTCTGACATTTGACTCTGATTAAATATAAATGCAGTGTCTGAAGTGAATCTGATCTGTTCTCTGTTAGATTTTCACACATTTCAGTGAAGTTTGGCTCTGATCTGATCTGAATGTTTCTGATCACATTATCATATTAATATTGATCACGTGCTCCTGTCAGTCAGCTCTGTGAAAACATGCTGCTCCTCCTCTCATGTGAGGACCCAGCAGAAGCGGCCTGTGTCCCACTTGGGGTCCTGCTCCTCAGGTTGATAAACCAGGCAGTAATGCTCCTCTATCAGCTGAGTGTTGTTCAGCTGCTGTGATCATCAGCTTTTCTAAAGGAGAGCAAACATGGAGCAGCTCACTGTGGACGCTGCAGCAGAGTTATTCTCAGCTCATCTAGAGGAGATCAGCTGGTCCTAATCTCTGCAGATTATTATGGGATGGACAGAAACACTGAATCAGAGCAGAGCAGCAGCATCCAGGAGTCTGAGTGTCTGTGATGTTTGTGAGTCTGACTGTTTCAGAGCAGAAGAGACTTCATCAGACTGATTCAGCTCCAGAGAGGAAACTCACTGCAGACTCAGAGACAGAGACGACAGTCTGAGAGGGTGTGTGTGTGTGTGTGAGTGTGTGTGTGTGTGTGTGTGAGTGAGTGTGTGTGGGGGTGTGTGTGTGTGTGTGTGTGTGTGTGTGTGTGTGTGTGTGTGTGTTTTCCTCAGCAGTAACATGTTCACTAAAGGATGAAAATACAAATTATTTTATCTACAGTGTAAAAGAGAAAAACAAACAAACCTCCAGTTTGGTTGAAGCGCTGTTTTGCAGTTTCAATGTTGACTTTGTAGATGTGCTGGGCACCCACCACCAACCCTGTTTGCCAGTCCCAGTAGTCAGCTCTATCTCCTGTGACTTTGTTCATCCAGTCCTGTTTGGGTACATCTGTCTCTGTGTTACTGTCGTAGTAACTAATCTGAACATCATCAACCAAACCAACTGCAACAAACTCTGGGAAGTTTGGGACTCCAGAGGACGCAGTGTAGAAATACTTCAGAGAGTGACGCGCTGTGGAAACAAAACTATTTTCATTATTTCAGTTTTATTTCACATTTTATGAATCAGTGAAAAGTCACCAAGCACACAGTTTAATAAAGGCTTCAAGCTCGTGGTCATTAAAAACTGAACAGATGACACAGATGAAAATAAAAATAATTAATTTCTAACTTTATTCTGATATTTTGGATGCATCAGTCTTTGGATATTTTCTTTTTTATTAAAGTTACACAGTTATGTGACAAACAGTCATTACATATTCATATTAGTATTTTTAACTCTTGACGTTTCAGTCTGAAGTGAAACTGCATTTTAGTGAATCAAACTATTGAATCACTCAGTTTGATTCACTTCAGCTGAAATTATAATTATTTTAAATCTCATTAATTAAATACTTGAAAACTCAGACCAACATGAACGTGCTTGAGTGTTTCAATTTAATCTTCATTAAAACATATTATTATTCTTCTATTAGATCATAAAACATCTATTATAGTTAAATCAGAAACAGAAAAGACTGATATTACTTTAAAGCGTAAATCACTCACATGTGGTTTATATGAGGGCTGTTTAGCTGTTGTCATTTTTAAGTCACATAATAAATCATCACTTTTTATATGGATGTCAAATCAGGTTGTTTGAGTCTATTTTTAACACAAGGATTAAAAATACAGTGGACATATTGATTAATTAAATAATTAATACATAAATATACCCTATTTCCAACACATAAGATGAATAAATAGAGAGCAGAATTAAAGCAGTAAAGAATTAATGACGTGAACCTAAACAACAACGTGGTTAACAAATTCAACATGAAGCAAAGGTGCCCGAGTTCAGCAGCACATATTTAACACACAATCGTCCTGAATCAATACAGAAGAAAACATTTAAAACATCATCTTAAAGATACTACAATCCCTCATCTTCTTTATACCATCAAAAATACTGTATTTATGGACCTCCAGGTCAGAATCAGTCAGTTTTTCTCTGTTTTAATGTTCAGAGTGTTTCATAAATCCAGAGCTCAGATATGAACTCACTGACTCCTCGACTGAAGACAATCAGAGACATCAGACTGACTTCTGTGCCTCACCGTCACTCAAATGTGTTTGCTGCAAAGATTTTTGTCTTTTTATTCTTTCTGATATTAAAATGTTCTGTTCATTATAACAACAGCAGATATAAGGGATCAGACATAGTTTAACATTTGTGCAGTAATTTTATTTCTCATGTAGTGAAAACATTTTTGACAAGCAAAGTAAATCATTTTAAATGAACTTTATGATCTTTAAAACTATAATTCATCCACCATCAGGGGACATCAGTCATCATCTGTAAATATATTTAATTATTTTCAATAAAAGTTCAGGAGGGTTCATTTCTGCTGTTTAATCTTTTTCTGAAGTTCTGCCAGTTTCATGAGGGATGAATGAAGTTGAGTTTTTACAAATACTTGATCTGTAGATATTTACAGAGTCATTACTGCTGAGAGCATTTATTTCTTTTTGTCAAGCACACCAAGTCTCTTCTTTACTGAAAATGGACCTTTTCCTTTCATTGTGATGGTGTATTTGTGTCAGAAACAAACCTGAAACAAGAAAAAACATTTTATTCTCTTATAAATGACTCTGTTGATTATTAAATGGAGATATTCAGTGATACTAAAGTGAAGCATTCATACATCCTGCTGATATAATACTCCTTATATTGTCGATATGTATGGACCATATATTAGTAATTAATATCTGAATGAAGTTTACTATGTTGACTTGATATTTGGTGTGTGCTGCTGACCTCTTGGCCAGGTCACCCCTGTAAATGAGATCCTGATCTCAATGGGATTTATCTGGTTAAATAAAGGTTAAATAAAATAAAACTATGTGCCAATAATCAACTTTTTAATCCATTTTCTGATGATACCATTATTGAAATTGTGCATTGCTAAATTTAATAGCTAATAAATGTCTAAAACATCAGTGTTTTCTGCTTTCAAATACATTTACATCAGTTTAAAAATGCTCTATTTTTACTTCATATTTATTGTGGAAAATACCAATAATGACAAGATAAGAAATACAAAAAGAAAACTTTCGTTACTTTATCTCAAAGTAAATTATGTAAAAAAAAATGTGATAATAAAGACAAACGAGAAAATAAAATAAAAGTTTAAACAAAAATCTGCCCAATTATTTCAGAGCCATGATGGTGGTAAAAGATAAAAATAGTAATAAATCAAACATTATGTCTTTGTTAATACTGGATGTCTGAGGCTGTTGAAGATGTTGTTCCTGTTAAAATAATGTCAAACATAATTAAAATAATCTGAAGTGATGTTTCTCCCACAGTGAGTGGAGACATGTGAGGATCAGAATAAAGTGTGTCTGCTCTCTGGTGGTCAAACTCTGTCATGAAGACTCAGTCTGATCTTTATTCTCAAACTGCTTCACTGTTTCCTCTTAGATATCAGACAGCAGAGAAAACACATGCACACTCGTTTATCTCCATCAACTCAATGATCTGAGGACTCAATCAAATACAGCAGCTGCTGAGCTGATCTGACTAAAGCACACTAACATTATTAAAGATGACCTGACAAACACAAACTTTAAACTCTGATTGTTAGAAAAACAGATTCACAGGCTAATCAACAAAACACCATGACCTTCATGTTGATGTTCAGCAGGTGGAGACTGAAGATGTTTCTGATTCTTTCAGCACAATTTCACATTTACAACAAAACTGAATCAAATCAGACTATTGATCATCTCTATGAACTCAAATCATTTCTATTTATTCTCATTCCTGTTCACAGTCAGGATCAAAAACACATTTTAGATGAACTGTCATTAAAAACTGAATTCATCTGCTCTGTCAAAGACTTCTGATCCAGTAAAGCTCCGTTAAAGACTTGTTTGTGCTCGGTCTTTATTTCTCTCCGTGTTTCTGCTCTGAACTCTGAATGTTCTGCTCAGATTTTCACATTAATTGTCTCTTAATGTGAACTGCGCCTTAACAACAAACTCGCAGCTCTTCTCACAAACACACTTTTCTTGTTACTTTGAGCTGAAACGACGGAAACAGACCAGATTTAAAAACGTCAAATAAAAGTGGACTTGTAACCAGTGGCGGTCTGTCAATAGGGGGCGCTGGGGCGCCGTCCCCTCCAAAATTCAACAGAGAAAGTCTACTGAAACACAACATAATTTGTCATTAAATTATAAAAAAATAACGCATAAAAACATGTATTTTTACCACACAGTAACAGTCTGTCAGCAGCACCTGTCACCATTCAATAACAGGGGTTACTAAATGTTTTTACGTAGTAACTGTTTTGTGAATACATGGTTTACGTACAGAGGGGCGTCGGTCTAACGGGAGTCTGTGTAAGTCCTTAAACTTTTGCTCAGCATGTGACCTGAGGCGTCTTTGGGATTGGCCGCTTCAACTTTGCCTGCGGGCTGCACTACACTCACATTTGACTGGCAGTGAATCAGTATTGTTCTGGTGTTTCTTTTCCTCATGTGACTGGACAACGAGCGCTGTCAATCATATCAACACGTCACCACAGCAGATATGATTTACGCATGCGCAACCATCTCACGCACCCTCATCCGTCCGACCAACGCACTCATGCACTGAAGAGGCGTCGTCCAGAGATCCATCAGAGGATCACAGAAGAGGTGAGATTGCATTGGAGAAGAAAATCATTTAATTAAGAGGCCATGCTACACTGAAGATTAGATTAGGATGTGTCTTACCGAGTAGACATAACATAATTCAGGTACAAAATTATCCATTTTATATCACATATGGCACTAAACTATAGATTAGGAGTGACAAAATGAGTTTGCCAAGAGGATATGAATTCTTTGTTCAGTAGAACATTATCCTTTTGTAGACTTAAGTTCTGAAAAATCTATATAGTTTTTTAATTCTTGCATATTTTTACAAAAACAACATAAGTTTAGGAGGAATTGGGGCTTTTAATGGGCGGCAAAGTTTGTTTTTACCCCTCTAGAAAATCCTTTTCAATTTACCTGAATAAATTGATACATTATTTTGTTGAAAATGTTATATAAGGGGACCTAAAAATTATATTTAAAAAAATCATGGCAAAGCAGGAACAATGCACACTAATGAAGAGTAAAAATAGACACACAAAGTCTTCAGTACAAAGAAACATACTAAAGATAGGACAAACTGTAATTTTAATGTACACATGTTCATGCAGAAATTGCAAAGTTTTATTGCACTGCTCATTAAATATTACTGTTACATTGTGTGAAAGCCTTTAAAAAAATTACAAAAAGAAGAACTGATAATGCTATCAAGTTATGTGTTGCAATTACTGGTTAAAATAATGTTTTTTTTTGCCCCAAAAGTGTAAACAACACATTATTTACCTCTTAAGTATTTTACAGAGCTTATAACCCCACCAATGAATTCTTACATCTTACACATTTAATTTTAAAGAAATCCTTTCCATTCTGTTATCTGTGCCAAATAGGTTACTTTCCACTTTCAGTGAAATCTGTCTGAAAATGAACTGTATGTCCATTACAGAAGTATTTTTTAATCTACTGGAGCTTTTGGATATGACACTTACCTTGTACCTTTGCAGCTTGTACCATTGTGCACAGTATAAAATCAGTGAAACCAGACCAACAAAGTGTATCATCCTGCCTCTAAATGTAGTAGTTTTAGTATTGCAACTAAACATGTGATATAAAATAATAAAGATCAATATAAATATATGAAATATTGTTGTTTTATATAATTGTATATCATGTGTTTAGTTGCTATAATAAAATGTCCTATTTGGATACAAAAATTATACATTCTGTTGGTGTTTCTTGCTGACTGAATACTACACAAAACGGTATAAAGTAAATGTTGTATCCAAATGCTCCAGCAGACGGAAACAGACTCCTGTAATGTAAAGTTTATCTTTTTTACTTTTTAAAATTTGGAGTTGTTTTTCCTATTTGGTTTTTATTTTGTTCATACTTTTTACTGTTAATCTATACCAAAAACTATATCACATAGTTTTACCTTTAATTTTAAAGCATCAGTTTAGTGGTACATAAGATTCTGTTTGTGTTTACAGTCTTGAGCCATGAGACATGAGACATGTATAAAATAAGACACTGTTCAGTTGACACAAGAAATGTTCTTAAAATGGTGAAAACGACATAAATTACAGCTGTATTTTCTGGGAGCAGGTTAAACTTTGGCTCTTTTACTGATTTTTTTGTCAGTAAATACTGATGTTAACTTTTGATGTATTTTCTTTAGTCTTCTTCTGTAGGTCTACAACACCAAATATTCAGGGAACGATTCTCCTTCACTGACCATCTCATCAGTGCCTCTTTGCTGCAGGGGGACAGGTTCACACAGTACCACGCCATGTTTCTTGAAGATTTCCTTGAAGGCCTACCCAATGATCAACAGGAGCAAGCTGAAGACAGAGCTCAGTCTTAATCTACAGCAATGAGGAGTTCAAGGCCTGCTGTGGAGCTGTGGATCTTATCCAGTTGTTGATGGAAAATAATCTTGGAGAGGTATTTTCAGAGACTGTCACTCTGCTAAAGATCCTCATCACCACACCCATGACCACTGCAGAAGCCGAGGTGCTTCTCAAACTTAGAAAGAATCAAAACTTTCCTCAGAAACACCACAAACCAGGACAGGCTGAATGCACTGGCCATGCTGTCAATGAAAGAGAGACTGGTGACAGATAAGATGGACTTTAATCAGAGGGTCACTGAGAAATTTGCAGTCCAGAAGAAAAGGAGGGAAAAGTTTCTGTTCAAATAGTGCATTGTTCAAAGTAGGCTGCATTGTGAGTATGTTTGTCTTAAGTTTTTTTTCACTGTTGTATTGAGTGCTTCTTTGGTTTGTTTCCTCCAAAGCTGCGCCCCTCTTAAATTTTTTAGCACCAGCCGCCACTGCTTGTAACATTTCAACGATCTGATGAAGTCCTTAAAGTGAACATGAATTGATCTCAGATGGAGCTCAGATGTTTCTACAGTCAGAAGGATGAGCTACATTTCTGTCCTCACAGTAAATGGACTTAAATCAATGTTCACTCACCAGCCGTCGAGTCCTGGAGGAAAAATCCCACAAGAGTCAAAAACACCACAGTCTTCATTTTGACCTGTGACTTCTTCAACTTTGAGCCAATTTTCCATCTTTCTGCACCTGTCTGAACTGAGCCAGACTCAGTGTTTCTGGAGAGGGGCGGTCTTCAATCGTCTCAGCCAATCAGAATTTAGCTTTACTATGACGACACTGGTCACTGGGTGAATCTGAGCTGAACCGGGTATGAATGAAAGCGAAAGCAAACACAGCCTGATCAGAGCATGAGGCAGTCGGGAAAATACAGAAAACAAACACACGAACAGCAGCACAAAAGCAACAAACCAACAAAAAAGCTCAATTTAAAGCAAAGAGCACTAACAAACAAACACAAACAGCAAAATAAACCCAAGAACAATCAGATTCTGTCCATATGTCTAAAGAGCTCAGCAAAATAAATGAGACCAAGAGGATCAAATAAAACATAAAATATTTAAAAAGTAAGAAACAGAGAAGGGAAATAAAAAGAAGTAAAAGTAGAAAACATGAGAGGATAAGAAGAGATCAGGACAAGAAGTAATAAAAGCAGAAAGAATGAAAACCATTATTTATACTTTATATTGAATTAGGTTGGTTCATATTATTCAACAAACAGCTCAAAGCAAAATGTGCAGGAATCAGTATCATAACTAAATTTCGTCTGTTGACCTGAGGCAGGTCAAAAAAATATGAAACAAAGAAAAGAAATAAAAATTAACAGTGAAAATAATTGATCAGTGGTATTGAAAACACATCAACTTCTTGATCTTCAGTCATATTTTTAACCAAAGGACAGAGAGCGCTGTCTGAACTGCATAAATACGCTGGAAACAGGAGGAAAAGAGAGTGGACCTGGTTCTTGCTCCTCGCTGCTTCAACCTAACCCGACACACCAGGTAGACAGTTTAACATATCTAATACAGGATATAACATTGAATCAGGTGGATCCAGCTGCTCTGCAAGGTCAGGTTTAACCCACTTTACCAAATGATGACAACATATTAGAGCAACTTAGTGTGTAGATGTTTGTCTGTAATTCTCTGATATTAAATACTATAAAATACACAATAATGAGTGTTGGGACTTCTGTTTTGTTGTTAAATAAGTTTAAAAACTCATGAAATAAAGAAGAAAAGACTCCAGAGTCTCTTTTTAAACATTAACAGGACTTTATTTCTATGGTGTGGTCATGTGGACCTTAAAAAACACTTTTGACATCAAGTCTTCATCAGGATGTTGAGAATAAAGACTTCCTGATGAAGAAATAAGGTAATTTTAATGTTTAAAGAGAGACTCTGGAGTCTGTTGTTGTTTCTTTCATGAGTGAGTTTATCCCATTTCAAAGAGCACGATAAACAAACTCTGTTTTGAGTCCAGGAAGCACTCCTCTCTATGATATTTACTGTAAATACAATTAGATTTTTATGAAAAATATAAAAAGAGTAAAAAATACAATAATAACTCCTGATCTCCCTGTGCATGAGGGGTTTTTCCAGATACTCCTGTTTCCTCCAGCAGACCAAAAACATGCTTGTTAGGTTAACCAGTGACTCTGATTTGCTCTCAGGTGTGAGGTTGTGTATAGATGGCCTTCTGTGTCTATATGTCAGCCATGTGATTGGTGGACCGGTCCAGGGTGTCCCCCACCTCTCACCCAAAGTCAGCTGGGATAGACCCCAATCCCCCACGGCTCTGAAAAGGATAATAAGGTGGTGTAGATAGTGGGTGGATGGACTTTAGACTCTTTAGTGGTCAGTCTGCAGATCACTGTTGGTGTTCTGACAGTAAACAATCTTTTCTCTGAGCTTCAGACCTGGTTTCTTTCTTTAAATCAACTTGAGCATAAACAGTTTTGTCTGAACACATTCAACAGAAATGTGATATTTTCCCAGCCCTATGACAGAGCATACAGAGACACTCAGGACTTTCTTCTGTTTTCTTCTGTTTGTCTGCATGTAAAAGTGTTGAACCTTCAGCTGAGATTAAAAACAGTCCTCATCTGAATAGAAACAACAGACTAAATGCTGAATGGACTTGAGCTCGTGTGGCACTTTTCTCGTCTGTCTGACCTCAAAGTGCTTTAACACCACAGGTCACACCTTCACACTCATTCACTTTAAATCATTTTCAACACATCAGTGCTCAGCACAACATCAGATAACATTATTAAATCAGATGGAGAGGAGCTCTTATATCTTCTTCATGTCTCCATCATGTTATCTGGATATTTCTGATGCATGTGTTCTGCTTTACATGTCAGTAGAGGTCTGTACACATGTTCTGGCCCAGATAAGCCTGCTGTGAGGACACTGAAGATAAACTAATGAAGATGTTCAAGATGAAATAACATCAGAAAAAGTTCATCACGTGTCTGCTGCAGCAGCTCTAGAAGTCACTTTAACTCTCCATCTTCAAATGTTTAATTTATTACTTACTGCAGTGACTGTTTCAGGGTGGATCAGTGGGAGAGTCTGTCATATTTAACTTGGAGGTTGATGGTTTGATCCAAACTGCTGCAGTCACATGTCAAAGACAACAACTCCATATATACAAGAGAAAACTTTAGATTGTTGAGCACTTTTTACAGGCAGTGGCCTAATAAAGTGCTGCAGGAAGATGCATTTTAGCAGGTTATCATCAGACTGGTCTGCTTGACAAAAGGATTCTGCAATTGATCTTATTTTTTTATTGTTGTTTAAAAGGTCTGTGGCAGAAGAAAAAGTCCAAAAAAATTTCAGGTCTTAAAAATCTTCACTTACAAACACAACCTTTACAACTTTTGAAGTGTAAACACAATCAGTGAGACTAAAAGGCTAAAGTCAGAATACTATGGAATACTAAACCATGTGAGTTTGACTAAGACGCCACAACCACAGTCTTTATTCATATAGCGCCAATACATAACAAGTGTTATCTCAACACACTTTACAAGAGAGCAGGCCAAAGCCATACTCTTCGTTTTAAAAATACAGATATACAAATACACATATAGACATATATACACATATCCAAACCAAACATGAATCTATAATGAGCATGAAAGGACTAGAGTAAAAACTGAAGGTAGTGACAGATCCATGGACCAATCATATATCTGTCCTCATCATATTTGTCTCTGCTGAATATAGATTTATTCCAGTTTAGCTCCTTGAGATGTGGCATCTCGTTTTAAAGATGGTCCTCATGTCTATGTGGTTGTAGAGGTACTTATTATGGAGGTCTAATCAATAACAATCCTAGAAAGAGAAATCTACATTAACATGAACACCTATAAAGATCATAAGGTAGAGATTATTTATAATGGAGGTATAATCAATAACAACCACTGATATCTGACGCTGTGCCCTCAGAATTTCCTCTTAGACGACCTGATTAAGTGTTCATGGCTTTGGCAATCGTGTGTCATTGATTAATGAAGATGATCAATACTGATGCCAGTTAAGGTCTCTGGTCATTTCTGTAGTCCATCACAGTTTGTTAGGTACCATCTGCAGGAACCTAAACGCACTTTTGATGTTTGATTTTGGAGGTAAATAGTGTAAAAATAAAGTTCACAGATAAAAACTGACAAAGTTAAAGATTTAAAAGAGTTCATCTGTTTATATTATTGATCATATTTACTGTTTAAAGATCCAACCATCCATCACCTACACCCTTTATTCCTCTCAGGGTCACAGGGGGCTGGAGCCTATCCTAGCTGTCATAGGGTGAGAGGTAGGCTTCATCCTAAAGTTGTAGCCAGCCAATCACATGGCTACATGAGCTGCATTTACACCAAGCAGTCTGATTCAGTTCGACTCAATGCAGTTCATAATTAAAGGAGTTTCCACTGCCAATATGGGGAGAGGTACCTTAAAAAATTGAGCCATGCTGTCCCTCTTTTTGGACCCCTCTGTTGGGATGCTGAGCAGACTAAGCAGACCCCAAAAGGTGAAGCCAAAATCACTGCAGCTTCTCAATTAGCTACAAGCTACAACAAAACCAACACACTGCACCATGTTTAAATCACCCATGAACCCGAGGGAGAGACTTTTCTGCTGCTTCTGCTGCAGAGAGTGTCCGCTCTGCTGATCAATGCCCCGTGGAGGACTTCAGGTGAGCTCACCTTCCTCACCACTGGTGTAAAGGAGGAGGTGCTCAGGGAATTGGATGTGGCCCTCATCTTCCAGCTTACACCCCCGCCCATAGGTGAGGGTCCAGCTGGCAGTGGAAACAGGAGCAAGATCAGGGCTGACGGCTCCAGACCAAACAGAACTGTACTGACCCGGTCCAGAGCATCAGAGGAAACAGCTACAGAGAGACAGACACTCAGTCATGCTCACACTCACTCTGAGGACAGTTTAGAGTCATTGATTCACCAAACCACCATGTTTTTGGTCTGTGGGAGGAAACCAGAGCGCCTGGAGACCACCCACAAAGACATGGGAAGAACATGCAGACAGAAAGACCCTGGTCGCCACAGGGAGTCGAACCAGCAACCTCCCTGCGATGAGACATGAGCACTTACTGCTGCTCACTGTGCCGCCAATGTTTAAAGATGTTTAATTTAATATTTACATGACCAAGTGAATCATTACTCTTATTTTATTTATGCATGAGAAAGCAGTTTCTGTGTAATGTCACTCTGTAAGATGGATTTTGCTTCGTATGCTCTTCGTAACTCCAGCCCTTTAAAAAGTCTGTATCTGAGCAGAGGAGGTGTTTCTGGATTCAATCAGACATGAAGAGAGAGGAACCTCACAGTTTTGACCTCTTTGTCTCCCTCTCCATTTTACATTTTTTGTTTTAATTGTGGAAAATATTAAATAATTTGTTTTATTTGTTTTAAGTCAACATCTGAACTTTTACTGAGTTGTGCTGTTGTGGATTTTTTGGATCAGAGCACAAAAGAGAAAAAGTTTAGAGCTTCAAGCTGAGGGTTCACTCTGAGGATCCTGTACCATCCTTTTAAAGACACAATAAAGTTCATCTAACTTCACAATCAGACAGTCCTCACACACACTTGGACAGAAAATGACTTCACACCCAGAAACCTGAATCACCGCAGCATAAAACTTTATCATGAAGGCAAAGTCACCACACCTCCAGTTTACAACCAGGTCTTAAATAAAGGATAAAACCCCAAACACGTCTTTAACAACACGGACAGATGCAGACACTTAATGTCCTCCTGACTGGTCCATGACGGGTCTGTCCCCCCAGGCTCCAGGTTTAGAGAGCAGTTGTTGTCTTGAGTCTCCACAGGGAGGAGCAGTGATGATGGAGGCTGATGTGACCACAGGGATTAAATACTGAGGCTCCTCCACTGTGAAATATTGTCCTTTCTCTCTTTCCTCAAGAGGAAATGCACCTTAAACACCCTCAACGATGACTTACAGATGATATTTCCTTTACTATTTGTCGTCATGAGCTGGACCGGTTTATCGATCCGTGTTTGCAGACAAGGAGCCTGAATAAGTGGGACACGGACACTTTTTGTTCCCCCACTTTAAGACAACGAGGCAGTAAAGTGTCAATAACCCTGAAATAAACATTAGTTTATTAACAGATGATTTCTGAGTATCCCTGTTGTTAAATGTTGTCACTAGGTGGCGCCCTGCTCCATGAATTGTTCTGTCAAAGGTTATATCACGTGCGGACGTGACGTCATCATGTGAGCGGACCGACAAAATGCTGTAATGGCCTCAATAAACACACCAAAGGCTTAAAGGTGAAGACTGGGTCAAGCTTGGCTTATTCTCCGAGCACCAGGTGAAATCTTTACACCTTTATGTCACCAGACCAGAGAGGCGACGACCGGCCAACAGACCGGAGCGAAGAGGCTTCATTTACAGCTGAGCTGAGCCTCCAGAGCTCGGTGATCAGACAGCTGCTGATTTTATTGATTTATTTATTCTGACGAAGAAGACCTCTGTGACCTCGATGCTGTCAAGTCCTCTCTTTAAACTCATGGTTTCACTCGCACTGATCACAGAGTAACAGAAAAGTAACGCAGCGAGCTTCCCGATCTGCGTAATTACGCACGGAGCGCAGGCAGCGTTCATGTTTCTGTTGAGGCTGAAGCTCATTCAGTGTTTCAATACTTTTATTTCAGTAGACAAACGTGCACCTCTTCCTCTGAAGGGTCTCATAAATATATGTTTCTCTGCCCGTCATTTCAGTCACCTGTCACCTGCAGATCGATCACAGCTCTGACAGCATCTTTGAGAATACAGCAGCATCATGAAACTCAGATCACAGAATTTTAGTTCATATCCTGTTCAATAAACCTGTTCAACAAGTGAACAGCTACTCAATGATATTTTCACACAAGGGGAGACCGGGGATGGTTGTGACGTTTGTAGAGCAGAAACACCACCATTCTCATCAGTCAGTGTCAACACTTCCTCCCTGATCACACACAGGGGTTGTCAAGGCTGGGAACTTTAGCATGTGGGTTTTACAGAGGGATAAAAACTGTATTTAGGTAAGGAAGTAAAACTGTAGATATAAAACTTACTGTAATGAAAGTCTCTAAGGCAAAATGTGATGCATCCCTCCCTTTCTAATTTAAATGAGCTTTGCTGAAACAGCTTTAGCTTTTCATTGGCTGATCGGGAGGGGATGGCTGTAACTTGGGCTGTCGTGATATTGGATTTTCACATCACATTATCGTGGACAAAAATATCACAACAATGATGTTATTGTGATATTTATGGGAAATGTTGATAAAAGTAAATTCAATGTGTCAGATTAACCCACAGCCTGTCCTTATGAACCCTCTTGACCCTCCCTGTCCCTGTCAGCCACTGTAACAGTCTTTTCTCATGAGATTCAGCAGAAAGCAGAAGAGGAGAGACGAGCACGACAGGATTGATCATCATTTGGCTGATTACATAAACTCTACTCTGACTGTAGTATCATGTCTACATCAGGTGGGCGTAGTGGATGTTGTCCAGGTCTACGAGGCCGAAAAGGGCACATAGGCACAGACAAGAAAGAGACAAAAGTTGGAGAGAGTGACTCCAGGCCCAGCACCTTGAAGACGGGCAAAAAAACACTGGCTTGAACGAATCAAATACAAGTGACCGAGTGGAAAATAGTGATTGAGATTAGTCAGGATGGTGAGCATTATCACCCAATCAAACCTACCAGAGCAATCTGTGCTGCTGCGTACCTTGGCCGAGGACATTTTAATCTCAATGACTTTCTTTTCCTTATTAAACAAAGGTTAAAAACAAAAAACTATCAAGGAAGATGACCACACTGCTCAGGGAAAGGTTGAGAGTTTATATCCCTGGGGCGATGGCAAAGCTGAGGGGAGTTATTTCAGGTGAACCCTTTAACACGTCCATGGATGTGATAAACCAAATCCAGGGAGGTAAAACTGTGGAGGCCACACATATCAAACACAACAGAGAAGGTATTCTGAAAGATACAATGTCGGTCGTGTTGATATTTGAGAAATCTCTCCTCAAGTCAGTGCATATGGGTTATATGAACTACTTTGTGAGGTAATATATCCCCAAACCAAAGAATCAGGCACACAGCCAAACAATGCAAAGGAAATCTAAGATGTGCATGATGTGGAGGTCCACGAGAGTATGAACAATGCAGAAAAGATGCCAAAAGTAAATGTTGTCACTGCAGAGGAGAGCACGATGCTGCTTTTGGGGATGTATCGTGCAAAAAAAAGCAGAGTTAAAATACTGGATAAGGTGTCATATGCAGAGGCACTAAAGAAAGTGAGAATGGAGGAAACAACCAGCAAAATCACCCCAAAACTGCAGGAAAAAGCCAAAACAACGCCCCTGTGAATCAGACACAAACCCATGTGGCCCCTCTGCCTGTTATCAATGCTTGTATGTGTGAATGCAGAGATGAAAACAAAAACTTTGTGACCATTATTTTATTTGTAGAACCATTAATGCTGCTGTTCAGATGACAAAGAAAAGAGACAGAATCAAAACAATACAGGAGGCAGCAGGTAAAATCCTGGATATGAAAGATATAAAAGCAGATCAAGTTCATGTCATGTTGACAACCACTGAAATAAATGAAAATGCCCAAACTGAGGTTGGAAACATTCATCCTGGTTCTTCACAAACTCCAATGTAAGGACAGAAGTCTCATAGCTAATGGACAAGAATTTAACCTGATGTTAAATGTGTGCAAGAAACCTGCACTGTAATAATGAAAACTAAATCACTGCATTAACTCTTTTATACATGGTGTCCACTACAGCAGACAGATATTTGAAATACACTTTATACCATTAAGGTTGCAACCACCAGGTGTTTAACTCCCAAACCATAAAAATATTATCTGAGCATATTTTTGTCATATCCAGATATTGCATTATAAATTCAAAATAGTCAATGAAGGGAAAATTGCACCACGCCCCTCAGGAATAAGTGTTAAATCCTTTTATTCTCAAAGAATCAGACAGGTTGATGTATATATATATGTATATATATTCTAATTTACTAATATACTAGAAACAGTTTTATGCAGATTTTAAAAATACTTCTCTTATATATTGTTTTCTGTGATCAAAAATTAATCTAATTAAAGGGTATATTCTGGGTTTTATGCCTATATTCACATTTCACCTTAGTTTGCATTTTTTATTAAAATAAAAATAGCTGTAATTCACAAGTGAATAGTTTGATTAGACACCAAGAGATACAAGATTTTGCTTTTTATTTTATTTACTCTTAATAAATGTTTGTAAAAGACGTGTTTGTGGATCTTTATTACGTTCCATTAAATTACTGTTTATACTGTTGATGCATAGTGTCCACCGTAGTGGACAGATGCATAACTCCTTCAAAATATTTCATTGAATAAAAAATAGCCATGATTTTAACTAGTTTGAAAGTAGAAAACAAACACTGAAAAAAATATTCTTTCGTGACTTAATAATTCATGCATGATTTTTTTATGGAAACAAAACTAAATATTTTGTGTTGTGCTATGAACTTAATCAAAGGAGTTATCTCAACTATCCTTATTAAGTTTTTCTGTAAAGTTGGTCTAATGTCTAAACTTTAGTTGGCAAAACTTAACACAATCAGTTTAAGGTCAAGTGTGGTCAGGCCAAGTTCTGAACACAGAGTTTTGCATAAAGACAAAAGGTTTTAGTGTGAAAGACCAGTGCAGTGGTAAGCAAACACAACATATCCAAGAAATGCTGCAACTGGTCGGGGTTTGAATCCATATCTGCAGTATGTGCAGATGATAGGGCCGTATCAAATGAAAGATATGAACAAAAATCTGTATTTTAATGGAGGACACCCCCACATATTTTCCCACTTAAAATAGCTATAATCACACACAGGTGTATCAGATCAGGTGCACATGATCAGAACATCGTTACCCAGCATTCTGAAGGAGGCTTGCCCCATTTAAAACTCGGGCATTTAGTTTGGTGTGCCCCTGTCTGTTGAAGGGAGAGTGAGCACCATGGTGAGATCCAAAGAGCTGTCTGAGGCCCCCAGAAAGAAGACTGTGGCTGCTTATGAGTCTGGTAAGGGAATTAAAAACATGTCAAAAGAATTTGACTTCAGCCATTCCACCATCCTTAAAATTGTTTACAAGTGGAGGACATTCAGAACATCTGACACCATGCCCAGGCCTGGCCGTCCAAGCAAGTTCACCCCCAGAGCTGACCACAAGATGCTAAAAGAAGTCATCAAAAGTCCCAAAATATCATCACAGGACCTACAGCAGGCTCTCTCTACTGTTGATGTGAAAGTGCATGACTCTACTATCAGAAAGAGAATCCACAGGTTTGACTTTCATGTGAGGTGTGCAAGTGGAAAACCTTTGCTCTCTAAAAAGAGCATCAAGGCTGGACTGAAGTTTGCCAGAGAGAACATAGACAAAGACCAGGTCTTCTGGAGTAATGGTCTTTGGACAGATGAGTCTAAAGTTGAATTATTTGGACACCAGAAAAGAAGACATGTTTGGTGTAAACCAAATACAGCATTACATACATACATGCTGGGTGTCCTAAGTTTTTCACATGATTGTACAGAACCCAAAACCAGTGAAGTTGGCACATTGTGTAAATCGTAAATAAAAACAGAATACAATGATTTGCAAATCCCTTTCAACCTATATTCAATTGAGTACACAGCAAAGACAAGATACTTAACATTCGAACTGGTAAACTGTGTTATTTTTTGCAAATATCAGCTCATTTTGAATTTGATGCCTGCAACATGTTTCAAAAAAGCTGGCACAAGTGGCAAAAAAGACTGAGAAAGTTGAGGAATGCTCATCAAACACTTATTTTGAACATCCCACAGGTGAACAGGCTAATTGAGAACAGGTGGGTGCCATGATTGGGTATTAAAGCAGCTTCCCTGAAATGGTCAGTCATTCACAAACAAGGATGGGGCGAGGGTCACCACTTTGTGAACAAATGTGCGAGCAAATTGTCCAACAGTTTAAGAACAACATTTCTCAACGAGCTATTGCAAGGAATTTAGGGATTTCATCATCTACGGTCCGTGATATCATCAAAAGGTTCAGAGAATCTGGAGAAATTACTGCACATAAGCGGCAAGGACAAAAACCAACATTGAATGCCCGTGACCTTCGATCCCTCAGGCGGTACTGCATCAAAAACCGGCATCACTGTGTAAAGGATATCACCACATGGGCTCAGGAACACTTCAGAAAACCACTGTCAGTAACTACAGTTCGTCGCTACATCTGTAAGCGCAAGTTAAAACTCTACTATGCAAAGCAAAAGCCATTTATCAACAACACCCAGAAACGCCGCCGGCTTCGCTGGGCGCGAGCTCATCTAAGATGGACTGATGCAAAGTGGAAAAGTGTTCTGTGGTCTGACGAGTCCACATTTCAAATTGTTTTTGGAAAGTGTGGTCGTCGTGTCCTCCGGACCAAAGAGGAAAAGAACCAGCTGGACTGTTATAGGCGCAAAGTTCAAAAGCCAGCATCTGTGATGGTATGGGGGTGTATTAGTGCCCAAGGCATGGGTAACTTACACATCTGTGAAGGCACCATTAATGCTGAAAGGTACATACAGGTTTTGGAGCAACATATGTTGCCATCCAAGCAACGTCTTTTTCATGGACGCCCCTGCTTATTTCAGCAAGACAATGCCAAGCCACATTCTGCACGTGTTACAACAGCGTGGCTTCGTAGTAAAAGAGTGCGGGTACTAGACTGGCCTGCCTGTAATCCAGACCTGTCCCCAGTTGAAAATGTGTGGCGCATTATGAGGGTAAAATACAACAACGGAGACCCCGGACTGTTGAACAACTTAAGCTGTACATCAAGCAAGAATGGGAAAGAATTCCACCTGAAAAGCTTCAAAAATTGGTCTCCTCAGTTCCAAAACATTTACTGAGTGTTGTTAAAAGGGAAGGCGATGTAACACAGTGGTAAAAATGCCCCTGCGCCAACTTTTTTGCAATGTGTTGCTGCCATTAAATTCTAAGTTGATGATTATTTGTAAAAGAAAATAAAGTTTCTCAGTTCGAACATTAAATATCTTGTCTTTGCAGTGTATTCAATTGAATATAAGTTGAAAAGGATTTGCAAATCATTGTATTCTGTTTTTATTTACGATTTACACAACGTGCCAACTTCACTGGTTTTGGGTTTTGTAAGTGTAAGAAAGTCATAAACCTGTTAGATGCTGTGTCTGGGTGTGACTACGGGTCAGAGACATTAGGGTCAGTTAGTGGACATTTTTGGAGCACTGGTGAGATCAACATTAGATCATGGTTTTGTGATTTATGGAGCAGCAGCAAAAACAACTCTGCTAAAAGTGGAAAAAATTCTAGTACGGAGCTTTATGGGTTTGCACAGGAACAATGAAGACAGCCCTGGTAAACGCTATACTAATAAACAAATTAGACAGCTCCAGAGAGAAGAAGGGGAAAGCTCATTCTGGGACATTCTGGATTTAATGACATGTTGCACACACTAGGGAAAATAAATTTTAACCTTTTTGGTATAAAGTTCCATTTTAAAATGTTCCTGTTGCTCAATATCATAATGAAAACCATATTTATCGTCTATTATCAGTCCTTTATAATGATGAGAGGACAAAACACTAAGGCTGCCGTGTTTATGTAAACATCCACATAGTACATCCATCCATCCATCATCTATACAGCTCATCACTTTCAGGGCCACGGGGGCTGGAGCCTATCCCAGCTGTCATTGGGCGAGAGGCTCCCTGAACCAGTCACTAGCAATCACAGGGTCACATAGAGAGACAGGTGACCATTCATGCTCACACTCACACCTAAGGACAATTTGCAGTCACCTGTTACTAATGAGCATGTTTTTGGTCTGTGGGAGGAAGCCAGAGTGCCCAGGGAGAACCCACACATGCACGAGGAGAACAAGCAAATTCCACACAGAAAGGCCCTGACAAACCCGGGGATTGAACCAGCAACCTTCTTGCTGTGAAGCACGTGACGTACCTGCCTCGCCACCATGCCTCCCTATTTACTAAGGACTTTTGGACTCAGTTGTCCCACTAAGACATAAAACTATTGAACATAAGAGGATAGCTGTGTGACAACATTCTCCCCTAGTGCCATATCTACAGTCAAACCACATAGACTAGATAACCGAAGGACAGTTAGACCATCCAATCAGAGAAATTTAATCCATATCGCTTGTAAGAATATAATGTCCAGTCCTACAGCACCTAATCTGAAACTTGCTGTGCTCAATGTTAGATCCTTGTCTAACAAATCATTTTAATTAATAATTTGATCTCTTCTTATAATCTTGATTTTATGTTTTTAACTGAAACATGGCTTAACATAAACACAGGTAATGCAGTTCTAATGGAATCAGCTCCACCCAACTTCACATTTCTTTTTTTATTGCAAAAAACAAACAATACAAACAAAGACTAAGACATATAACAGGACAAGTAACATAACTTAAAACAGAAAAGAAACAAAGTAGAAAAATACAAAAAACAAAAAAGGAGTGAGCTGTTTTTGTGAGTATGATATGTGTCCGTGTGTGTGTGTAAGTGTTGTGTGTCCATGTGTGTGTGTCTTTTGTTTTTACCAGAAAATCAATGTCTTTGTCAACCCCCCCCCCCCTTTTTTTTCCTCCCATCCCCTATCAGCTTATATTTTTGCAACTACCCGTACCCGCAGCTCAAAAACAGTGTCCCACCAAAGGGAACAACCCCCTGCAGAACACCGCCATCAATCCACGAGTGCAGGCAGCAACAACCAACAAGCTCACAACAATAATTTCAATGATAGAATTAGAAGTTACAATATTACTACTAATGGCGGTCAAACAATCCCTAATAATTATACAAAAATAAATAGATAATAGATATATGTATATATACATACATACATATGCACACATACCCATGTATGTTCACACACGCACGCATACACATACAAACAAAAAAAAAAAAAATATATATATATATATATACATATACACACATACATACACATGCTCCTATAGAAAAATGAATAAAGAAATAAATAATAATTATAATAATAATAATGGCTATTATATTGATAACATAGAAACATGGAAAAGAGAACAGGAATAAAAAATAAAAACAATCACCCTAAAGTTTTAGTATGGGTAGGTTTAGTGGTGTCCAGGGAGACAATGAATTGCCAATGTTCAAATCTTGAAATCTTGATGATGTATAAACATCAATAAAACAAAATTAAATTCAAAATAAAGAAACAAAAAGAAATGAAATGAAATGAATATCAGTTAATTCCCATTGAAGACGGGGATACCAGTGTAGTAATGATAATAACACTGGTGATCCCGACACTGATATTAGTATTAAAAATAATAATATTAAAATGATAACCACAACAGCAATGCCAGAAACAATAACAGCAATGACTATAATCATAACAACAACATCAATATAAATATCCAAACAAATAAATAATAACAAAATAATAATAATAATAATAATAATAGTAATAATAATAATAATAATCATAATAATAATAATAGCAGGGGGAGGGCATAAAGCCAAACATAATGACCATTTTTATTTTATGATAGGGTCGGGATTATTAGGTATCCATTGTAAAAAGTAATTTTCTTATTAGCTTTACTTCATTTATCCATTCTTCCCTTAAATCTTGAAGTGAGAGGAGAGTAAGAGGGGGTGTAAGTGAGTGTCTTAGTAAGTGTGTGCTGAGAGTGTTAACTTGCTATTTATTTTGAGAGCATTTTGTGGTATTTTATGAATGGGGTCCATCTGGGGTTGGGAATCAGGAAGAGTTGGAAGTCAGTTTATCTATGAATATGGACCAGGTTCTGTTAAAGTCGTCTGGTTGATCCTTGAAACTGGCTGACAGTTTTTCTGTTGATATGTGTTCAATAAGTAGATTTTTCCATTGTGTGATGCTGAGTTGGATTTTTGATTTCCATTTGAGGAGGATTGTCTTCTTGGCGACAAAGAGCTGTATATAATGTTCTTAGTGAGCTGTTGTTTAGTTTAAGTTGTGATAAATCTCCTAGAATGCAGAGCTGGGGGGACAAGGGGATGTGGCAGCCCAGTATGTGAGATAAATGATCTGTGACTTGTGTCCAAAATGTGCTAACGGGTGTGCAGTGCCAGAGAGAGTGCAGATAAGTGTCGGGTGGGTCTTGAGTGCAATGAGGGCATCGATCTGATTTGTTGAATCCCATTTTGTGTAATTTCTCAACTTCTCCCAACTTCACATCTGAATCTGAAACACGAGAAAACAAAAAGGGTGGAGGTGCAATATTTAGAGATCATATAGTTACGCACAGGTTGTCATTTGGGGTGTTTTCATCATTTGAGTATGTGTCCTTTAAAATGGAGCTTAAACAATCTCCGTCCATACTCTATACAGTTATATACAAGCCCCTCCAGCACGGTCAAAGTTTTATTGATGATTTTACCAGGATTCTTTCAATTGTATGCACAGACTTTGATGGTTTGGTCATTACAGGTGATTTTAATGTACATGTGGATAATGTCTGTGACAGAAATGCTAAAGAGCTCAGTGCTGTCCGTGAATCCTTTGGCCCGACTCAGCATGTGTGTGATCCCACCCACAGCAGAGCACAGCACACTCTGGACCTGCTCATTACAAAGGGGGTTAATATTTCAATGTGGTTGATGTTGCTCTGTCTGATCATCTCTGTGTCTTCTTTGACCTTTCTGTTTGTCCCAAACCACCGGCTGGTCCTGCAGTTGTTCGGAGGAGACACATAAATAACAGCACAGGTGCTCTGTTCATGGAAATGATAAACTTTGAAAATGCCTCATGTTCTAATGTTGATAATTTGTTGAACTCTGTTACTTCGAGTGTTTTGAATGTTCTGAACACCATTGCCCGTTAAAATGTAAGCAGAATGTCAAAAATAAGCAGAAGGCGCCATGGAGGAATGACGACTCGGTCAGGGCACAGAAAAGGGAGTGCTGGAGGGCCGAACGGAAATGGCGCAAGTCAAAGCTTCATGTTCATTATGAAATTTATAAAGAAAAGTTGTACATGTTCAATCAGATCTTACGTAGAACAAGGGAGAGGTACTTTTCTGAAATTATTGGGAACTGCAGTAACAATTCGCGTGTCTTATTTGCAACAGTGAACAGATTAACAAATCCTCCAGCTCAACTGCCGTTGGAACTAATCTCCACATCAGTGTAATGAGTTTGCAGTATCCTTTTGTGACAAGGTTCAGACCATTAAAAATGCCATCAGTTCCACAACACCAATAACAACCCTGCAGCCACCTAGACACATAGAGCTGACTCATTTTGCATCCATAACTGACAAAACTGTCCAAGAGATCATCACCAGTCTGAGTTCATCTACATGCTGCCTCAATGTGTTACCCACTAGATTTCTAAAGTCTGTGCTGAGCAGTTTGTTACCACCACTCGCTCACATAGTTAACATGTCACTACAATCTGGAACATTCCCAAAGGCCTTGAAAACTGCGGTCATAAAGCCTCTCCTAAAGAAGAGCAGTCTTGATGCCACAGAGACTAGAGGACGGGCATCTCTGGCACTGCCCTAAATTGGCTGAAGTCCTATCTAGAAGACAGGAAGTACTTTGTTGAAATTGGTAACTGTGTCTCAGACCACATAGCCTTGACCTGTGGGGTGCCCCAAGGGTCAATCCTGGGACCCCCTCTGTTCAATCTTTACCTGCTGCCTTTAGGCCAGTTAATACGAAGTAATAATGTGTCCTACCACAACTATGCAGACGACACTCAGATCTATGTCTCACTGACAGCAGGTGAATATGGACCAGTGGATTCACTCTGTCACTGCATCCAACAGGTCAGTGTGTGGATGCAAAACAACTTTCTCCAGCTAAATTCAGACAAGATTGAAGTCATCGTATTTGGTCCACAGAAACAAAGAGAAAGTGTTCGCAGTCACCTCCAGTCTCTCTCTCTAAAACCTACAAATCAGGTTAGAAATCTCGGGGTAATAATGGACTCAGACTTCAACTTTAACAGCCACATCAAATCGATAACATCAGCAGCCTTTTACCATCTAAAAAACATTGCCAAAATCAAAGGTATAGTGTCTAAACCTGACCTGGAGAGACTTATCCATGCATTTGTCTCCAGTAGGTTAGACTACTGTAACAGCCTGCTCACTGGCCTCTCCAAACAAGCTGTAAGACAGCTGCAGTACATCGTGAATGCTGCTGCTCGGGTCCTGACCAGAACCAGGAAGTATGAGCACATTGTGAGGTAATGTGAGGTCCTCTGCTGCTGTAGCCCATCTGCTTCAAGATTCAGCCTGTGGTCTTCTGCACATTCTGGATGGAAAGACTGGATATTTGAGTCAGTCTAGGCCCTGTTAACACAGAGATGCTCTCACCTGAAATGCAAAGGTTTTTCCTTTGGTTCTTCAAAAACGATCTGCGTTCAGATGGAGACTCGAGAGCGATTGAAAATACTGTAGCGTGCATGCCAGTCCAGTAGATGGCGATGTAGGTTTGCAGAGAAACAGCGCTGTCACAACACACGTACGAAGAAGAAAAACTTTTCACAAACAACAATGGCAAGTGGACGCACAAAGACACAGGATTTTGTTGTCTGAACAACAAATCTGTCTGGATGACAAACCGAGCATGGTAAGCAGTGCACATGTTACTCGGTAGACGGCCGAAGCTGCTGTTGTTCCTGGTATGCGCGCGCAGCCTTCATGTGAAAGAGTACTGCCGTGCGTATACATTAGTGTTTCCCCCTGAAACAATAAATTCTGTTTACATGGGGCTGGGTGGCGATGCGTTTTGAAAACTCTGGACCCCCTCTTGGATCCTGGTTTCAAAAGTTTGCAGATTCAAGCACTCCGGGCACTGGTCTCATGTAAACGGGAGGCTAAAACGCAATCAAAACTCTTTGGATTCGTCCGAAAACGGAGTCGTGTAAACAGGGCCTTATAGTCTTTCTATTACCCAAACCACTCTGGCTATAGTCCTCTGAACTCTGGCATCAACAAGACACTATGACCCAGAAAACTGCCATTCACTGGATATTTTCTCTTCTCTTGGACTGTAAACCCTAAAGATGGTTCAATGTGAAAATGTTAGCAGTTCCTGAAATACTCAGACCAGCATTTGGCACTGACAGCACTGCCATGTTCAAAGTCACTTAAATCTCCTTTCTTCTCCATTCTCATGCTCAGGTTGACCCTCAGCAGGTCGTCTTCATGCCCAAATATACTGTTACTGCCATGTGATTGGTTCATTAGCTATTAGCATTAACATGCAGTCAAACAGGTGTACCTAAAAAAGTGGCCAGTGAGAAAATATATCAAATCAAATTTCCATTGTTACATATTATTATTATTGAGGTCAAAGGTTATGATACACAGAGAACTATTATACTGAAACTAATAACCTGTTGACACATCACACTCCAGCTGTGGACCAGCAGACTCATCAAAATGTGCTCACAATACTCTGAGTACATTATGATGAAGAACTTTTTACTCCAGTACATCTGTAAGGTGCTACTTTTACTTCTACTCGAGTAAAACTTATCAGAGTAACTATACTTTTACTGAAGTACATTATTTGTGTACTTTTCCCCTCGCTGGCTGTTATAAACCTCAAGAAGGCGTAAAACCACCAGACAGGAGTTCACGAGTCACTGATATTTAGTGAAATCAAATATCTAATAAAAATCACATTGTTATGAAAATGTTGTTGAAACTGTTTGAGTTTTTACATGAATGTGAAATGAAGAAAGACGCAGACGTCTGGAGTCTGAGGGACTTTATTTAAAAACAATTTTCTGAAAAAAAGTATTAAAAAACATCTCAATACAACTTCTTCATTTAACCAATCACCAGAGATTTCAATAACTTATCTTTAATTCTTATTTATAAAACAAAAACAGAAAACATCCCTTGTACATAAATCCTCACAGGAATCAACACAAAATCTAGATTAAAAGTCACACCAGTTTATCAGACGCTCTCTGTTTTTAGGGCTCCACCAGAGGAACTAAAGCTCTGAACAGTCTTCCTCTGTGATGGTTTCTGTTGTGTTCAGCAAAGTCCACAACAGTTTCTGTGCAGCTGGTTTAATGTTATTTTAATCATGTACAGTTTGCTCTTCTGTGAGCTACAATATTGTATCTGAGCTTTCAGCCTGCAGTGATAGTTGTGAAGTACAGACTCAAAGCCAGCGAGTCGCTCTGCCCACCTCCTCTGATCACTTGTTATCTTTGAGTGAGGAGTCTTTTCAATCAAACCAGCAAGACACAAGGTTCATGTACTTCAACATCATAACAAAGTTTTCTTTAAATGCAGGGTTATGACATATTGAGGGAGTGAAGACTTTAAATATTGGTTTATATTAAATATTGGTCTGTGCCATTTTGATCAATGGGAGTGACTTCTCAGCAACATCAGATCTTGTGTAAAGTGTGATGTTCATGGCAGCTCAACCAAAATGATCTCACCTGTTTCTGCAGGTATGTTGGTCCCAATTTATGAATGACACAGTCAATGTTTTAGATCAACAAATAGGTGTTTAAAGTCGTTTTATTCTTGATTTGACAATGAATACTCGATTTCTGTTATGAGACGGACTGAGATGGGTCAAAATCTCTTCTAGAATTAAATATAAAATTTCACAAAATAAATCAGAACAGAAATGATTATAGAAAAATTACACTCCTTATTTATTTAAAGAAACAAACTCAAAGATGTGAATCATGACTTTCTTCAGCTCGCCTCAATTCAAATCTAAATATACAGAAATAAACAAGCATGTTTTTCACACAACTGGTAGCCAAATCAGGATAATTCAGCTCTGTCATTAAAACGTCCTTCTCCCATTTTATTCTACAAATCATTTTTAATCACCTCTTAAAGTGAGACACAAATCTTTCCACAGACATCCAAGAGTTTCATAAAGAACATGGTCAGGGCTGCCAAATTTTCAAAAATCCTTGGAGTGAGATTTTGTGGCGCCAACCAAAATGTTACCGCATACACGGCAGGACATTCGACACAGAATGTCTAATTTTGTGCAGGTTTAATCATACTATATAGAACTCAAAAGTAACAAAATGGTGCAAGTGCAATTAACTCAGGTACAGGTAAAAAAATAAACAAAAAATAAATGCTATATTGTTTTTCTATGTTGTCTGATACTTCCTCAAATATCATAGTGATATTAAATAATAACTGTAATCATGTCATTGCTTCCTACAAGTCTATATCCTACCTGTCTACAGGTCTGTTTATGCACAACCAGCAATTCCAAGACCAGTATTTTATTCACCAACACCAGGCTGATCACCACTACAGCAGCTTTACAAGAACTGAAAGCTCAATACGAGTTCTAAAACAAGGAGAAATACTTTAATGAATAACCAAACTAAATCAAACTATACTTCATGTTTTTTCAAGGTTTTTTTTTTTTTTTTTGATCAAACTGTCAACAAACAGCAACAAAACTAAATCTGAATATGTCACAAAACTTAAAAATGCACAAACCTTTACACAATTAACCCCTTAAAGACTGTTGTATCATATTTGATACATACTTTTATGATATCTTTATCTAATCAATATAATCAACAAATTACAAAAACAAAAATACATCTGAAAACAATAGGATAAATGATGAACATGTCCTCAAGTGGACTATCAGTTGCCAACAACATCTAATGTATCAAATGAGATACAAAAAATATTTATATGTCAAATTTTATGGAAATTGTGATTTTGTTGGATTTCAGTAGAAAGTGAAATAAACATTTCTGCTCCAAAAGATTTGAATGTTCTGGCTATATTTTGTGCATTCAGGTATTAAAGGGTTAAATCATGAATGCAATTGAATATGCATAATTAGCCTAGATTTAATTTTCCTTTAGAAAATGACATTTTTTTGGCATCAATGTGTAGGCTACAGGTCCACAACACTAAGAACTATCCAGTATAAAAGCATCTGACTTGAAAATTAATGTAAACACTGGTGATTTTAATTGGAGGACAATCAGGAGTGGAGATTAACCGTCATTATACCATGGTCTGGGTGAATACTCGATTCTGATTGGCTGCAGGGTGTCCGTTAAAAAGTGTTATAGGACAATTATAAAAAAAGTTCTGGACAAATAGCCTGATTGCTCTAAATTATTGCGCTGGCTCAAACGCTAGTTGGTAACTGTGGCAACAGAAACTCAGAACATACGTTAACATACGTTATTTCACAGTTTATTTATCACAATGGCAAGACAGTAGACAAAACATGAGTGATTTTATAGTTTCCTTTAACCAGCTTGGTGAATTTGATATTTTTGAAGACTGGGATGCAGCAGAAAAGAAAGAGAGAAGAGAATATAACAAGGAGATGCGACACAAGGAAGTGACACCGGAGAAACTGAACAGTTTAGAGGATGACAAGGAAACTATCTGTGGACTTTGATTCTTTGAAACAAAATTTCGCATCATCGTCTAGACACACACAAGAAGTAAGAGGTGTACTTGCCATCTGAAATGATACTTTATATCACGTAACATTATGTTAAGCAATCATCTCACTTCCCTCCACTGATTAAGCCTAATATAACAGCTGCGGCCGACCGAGCTGCAGGTTCTGTGGCCAGAGCCGGTTACCTTGGCAACGCGTCACAACGAGAGATTAAATAGTCCACTCAGCCGCTTCTTGTGAAAAATTTACGATTTTAACGGTAAAAAAAACAACATTAGAGTATTGATAAGTGATTTAATATTTATTTCTTTTGTAAGTGACCATGGTATAAGTGGGATAATGCCCTTCGAGGTGTCCATTATCAGAAATTAATGGACTTCGCAGAAGCAACCGTTCTCGCCTCCGCGTCGTCCATTAATTCTGATAATGGACACCTCGTCGGGCATTATCCCTTACAAATGTCATTAGAAACTGGATCTGTCCAAGGTAACATCTAAGTCAAATTTATCACTGCTTTATTTTTAAATCAATAAATGTATATTAGAACATCAAACTCAAAGTAATAATAGCCTACATAAATGAATTTTTAGGTCTGGACAGGAATATCTAAGTAGAGAAATGTAAAACAGTGTAATATTTGTGTGCAGTCTGGTTTATTCTAGTGGGTATAATCTGACATACCCTGATGATGTTTGTCCTCTTAGGGCCTCCATACACTGAAGACATTTTTGCCACATTTTTACCAGATTAACACACCGTCCACTGAACACATCTCTGTGACCCAGTTATGGGCCTCCACCCACAGGTTGAGAACCACTGCACTAGTAGACTGTACTTGAGGCTTGATCCTTCAAAGATTGTTCTGATATCATGGAGAATAAATGATGGAGGATCCCTCAGGATGAATTTATTATTTAGAAAACTGTGAGTTGGTGAAAACAAGAGCTGGACTGATGAAGAATGTAGAGTTTTGATTAATGAAAGGCTGACTCGTTAGTTTTTGAAGTCTTTGTGTTCACTTAAACCGGGCACATGATCTGTCAAGACACCGTGTGAATGATAAAATCAAACAGAGTGACTGATGGTCCCTCACTGTCCCTGCGATGTGCGTCTATCTGTTTACGCCCACCGGCAGACGGAGGAGCGCACACACACACACGCTGAGAGAAAGTGTACGTCACACAAGCATGCTGCTATATGTATCCTTGTGCATTTTCTTGTGGTTATATGGTATTTCGGGGCGTTTTCTAGTAGGTATATGGCGTATACCTGCGTATGCACTCAGACTCTGCCATAGTGTGAGCGGAGCAGACTCCGCGCGGAATGTCTGCAGACGTCAGAGCTTTCACAGTCAAGCGCACTGCCGCGTATTAGTTTCTTGTGAAATGACCGCGAAAGCCTACATTTCCCACAATCCTTGCGCATTGTTTTACATTTCTCTGTCATGACGCTGTACACTGAGGACGAGGAAGAGGAGCTGCTCTGCCTTCTGACTTTGCAAAGCACTAAAATTAAGAGACGGAGCAGTGTTTTTTGTGTGACAGCAGTGCACTGAGCGGAATCCGCGCGGTCCTGAAGTTTGAGCTTTGTGCGCACAGGGTTTGCAGACGTCCGCTCTGCCCGAGTATGTTTGGGCACACGATCCCTGCGTCCTCCTGGGATTTGTTCCTTCAACGTGAGAAATCGGAGGTGTGGCGTGAGAGCGTGTGAAGCCAATGAAATGCGTGAGTCTCATGTCCAATGCGTGAGAGTTGGCATCCCTGCATGGTGACAGAGACATGTGAATGTTTTTCTTCAGAGGTCACTGATTATTTAAATTGTTGTTTTATTTCCCCATGTTGTGTTGTTTAAATCGTTTATTCTTAATGTGTTTGTGATTCTGACGGGCTGCTGTCTCAGCCTAGTCTCTCTCCATAAACTGTTTCTCCTGTCAGTGAAATAATCAGAACATAAAACTTCTCAAATGTGTCACAGAGGTTTTACAAAGAGGGCTCTGAGCATTTAAAGCAGAGTTTTAAAATGTGTGAATAGTTCGTGTCCCTCATGGAGAAGCTCACAGGCTGCAGGGTGGTGTGTTCAGCACTGAGGGGCTGGATTCAGTTTCACAGTGAGCTCAGAGCTGGTGTCAGAAGCTTTGTCACACTGGGCTGAAATACAAAAAGACAAGAAAGTTAGTTCTCATAGAAACATACCTACCTACAACATGCCTACCTACCTGACCACATACAAAACAAGAGACATTGATGAGGACTCACTCTGTTTTTATCAGCTGATTAACAATGACATTAAGGAACACAGTCAAATGACGGTCACCACTTGACATGGTAACTAATCAAACTGCTACACCCTCTGAGCACGGAGGAAAATGCTGTAAAAACAGCGTTCACACGATGCTGATGGTGTATATTTGAACCACTGGTCATCAGTCTGAGCAGATCTGAGTTCTCTATTGATTATTGATGGGTATTTCATTAGGTCTTACCTCTGAACTCAATCCTTCCTCATCAGGAAGTTGAACGCTCTCGTGTGCCTCGACTGTCCTCCAGGTACACACATCGTTCAGAGTCAAATATATTCACAACTACGCCCAGAGCACAGACAGACAAGAGCACAAGGTTTAACCTGGAGTTTATCTCAGGTTGGACTTTTTCATTCATCACAGCGGTGACAAAAACAGAGAGTCTGTGTGGTCAAGCTACACAGATGGATATGCAAGGATCTGGTCATCCTTTCAAAATAAAACACCCCTCTGTCTCTGTTATCAGAAAAAGGTTAATGAAGGGGAGTCACGTGACGTGGTTGGTGAAGATGGCTGCCTAGGCGGGAGGCTCCGAGTGGCATCGCTTAATTGATCCTTCAGTTCTTGTCTACAGCAGTTATTTAAGCAAGTTTTGCTTTGTTAAACTCCTCTAGTGACTTATTATGTCGAAACAACTCAAAAGTGGGGACATTAAAAACATTTTAGGTCCACGACACTGCATCAACATGGCAATGGTAACAGCTCAGTAGACATGGAGCCCCCGTATGTCGCTCAGGATATTTCAAACATTTTTGCAACGCTGCAGAAAATGTCCACTGATTTGGCCAGCCTGGATGATATACGCCGGACCACAGTTTGGTCTGTGCTGCTCTTGCGGATGTCTGAGGTAGAGAAAAGAGAGGAATGACTGCAGGACTAAGACAAAAAAAAAATGAAAGCCTCTTTAGAGGCTAACCCTGTTGCCATGAAGGTGGAGGTGGACGACCTTCATAACAAAATCAAAGATATGGAAAACCGCAGCAGCCAGAACAATGTCTGACTAGTGGGGGTTCCAGAAGGTAAAGAATCCAGGGGCATGGTGAAGCTCCTGCAGGAATTGATGAAGACTACACTCGGCTGGGATGATGCAGCTGAGCAACCGGAGATTGAGCGGGAACACAGGGCTCCAATACCACGACCAAACTTGGGGGAAAGGCCACAACCATCCTGATCCGCTTCCTACACTTGTCCCACAGAGAGCTGGTTTTACGTGAGGCATGGCACGGAGCGGAGCAAAAGAGATCTGACCCGGTAGAACAACCGCATAATGATATTCCCTGATTTTGCGAGGGTCACACAACTGAAACGGGATAAATTCAGGGACTGTAAGAAGGCTCTACATTCTGAAGACTCCAGAGTGACAGGTGAATTTGCCTGGATTAAGCTAGGAGAGTTGAAGGAAGTTATTAATGTGATAACTGGAACAGTGGGACTGCAGTGGGAGATTAATCTTGGACCAGATGTGTGAGTAAATGAAGAGTCTTTCTTTCTTTCTTTTTGGAGGCCACCTAGTCAATCAAACATCATGGACTGATAGCCGTGTTTAGGGGAGAGCGTGGTGTTCAGGGTTACGCGCTGTGTTTTGGGTTTTAGGGTGTTGTGTTTTTAAGGGTACAGCATATGTTTCATGAGAACATTTCTAAGAGATAGCTGCTACTTTGCTGTATGTTTATTTCTTGAATGACTTTTAAGTTTGATAGTTTGTGCATTTCCACTTGGAATGTAAATGGCATGGGGCATTTTATTAAAAGGAAAAAGATATTATCTGTTCAAAAACCAAACAATATGATATAGTGTTTTTACAGGAGACACATTTGTCAGCAGGAGTCTGAGAAGCTGTGTAGGGACTGGCTGAGTCATGCCTTCTGCAGTTCTGGGTCCAGTCAAAGCCGAGGGATTGTAACACTTGTTAATAAAAAATTTCCGTTTAAATGCATAAAGCTGCGTACACAGCAAACGCGACTTTGCGACCTTGGCGACCTTGGCGACCACCCTCCATGTAAAGTCAATGTACAGCCGCAATGGGGCGGGGCTAACCCTCCCACGACCCGAAAGACGCATCCTGGGCGACCACGTCGCTTGTCGCTTGGTCACCAAAGTTGAAAAGTTTGAACTCTCCAGGCGATATCACGTATGGCTGTGCAGCAACAGTCAATCAGCGTTGTGTGGGTGTGTGACAGTACCTGTGACAGACAGTTTTCATTCTGGTTCACAGAGTGACAATCCAGCTAGACGGGACCGCAGAGAACTCACAGAAGATGCTGCAGGGCCATCAGCTGCAGTGTTTTGTGGTTGGTAGGTGAGTGAAAAGGATACAGTTGGAATAATGTCAGCTAATACATCCTATTATATGATTTATGATATGATTGCGGTGAAACTCGAGCGGGGTGATGTAACTGAGCGACGGCGACGGTGGCCAAAATGAGGTATTTATGGACACGCGACGCGACTTCAGTGGGCGACGCAATTTCAGTTACAAAGTCGCATTTGGTGTGAACGCAGCTTAAGACAGATTAAAGTAACAGCTGGAAGGATGCTCATAATATATGCTGAAATTCAAGGTCACCCAGTTATTTTGGCAAATATTTATGCGCCAAATGTAGATAATCCACAACTTTTTGCAGAATTAGAGGGAAGCATACAACAGGTAGGAGACTGCGATGTTATTATTGGCGGTGACTTGAAGTTAGTTATGGACTCAACTCTTGATCACAGTAATAAGGCCCAATCTATATCGTCTAAAGCCTCTTTGGCAGTTAGGAGTATGTCTGAATGCTTAGGGCTGGTGGATGTTTGGAGGATAGTAAATCCCCAAGGAAGAGACTGTACATTTTTTTTCCTCCCCCTATTCAACATTTACTCGAATTGACTTTTTTTATTTTTAGAAGCCTCTTGCAGTCAGTAGTTACATGTTGGATTGGGAACATTTTAGTCTCAGATCATGCCCCAGTAAGTTTACAGCTGCTGCCTTTCAGTGAAAGAATAAGAATCCATAGATGGAGATTTAACTCTTCTCTCTTGCAAGAGTCTGAATTAAAGGAGGCCCTGAGAGCCCAAATTAAGCTCTACATAGAGTTAAATCTACCCACAGCTTCATCAGCAGGGATTGCATGGGAAGCTCTCAAAGCAGTGTTGAGAGGGTGTGTTATTCAGTATGCATCTGATAATAAAAGGAAGAGCATTGCAAAACAGGCAGAAATTGAAATGGTGAAGGCAAGCTTAAAAAGAAGCTTCAATAACGATGATCTTGAAGTTTTAACAAAACTAAAATATGATTATAATTGTATCTTTCTGTTTTGTGCTGCCTTCTTGGCCAGGTCACTCTTGAAAAAGATGTTTTACATTTCAACGAGTTTTTACCTGGTTAAATAAAGGATATTGTTGTATCCTGTAACAGAAAGTTGAGTACTCTCTTTTCAGAATGAGACAAAAATATTTTGAGTCAGGCGACAAAGCAGGCAAATTATTGGCCAGTTGTTTAAACAGAAAGAGTTATCGTCTCTTATTCCGGCAATTCGACATAAAGGGCTTAAAACTGAAAACCAAATCCAAAGATATTAACAATATGTTTAGAGAGTTCTATGTGAATTTATACACAACAGATTGGAAACATTTTTTGGTCATTTGGACCTTCCAAAACTGGCAGAATCTCAAAAGAAGGACCTGGATCAATAACCAATAAAGAAATCATAAGTGTAATTAAGGGACTACCAAATGGAAAAGCTCCAGGGCCTGATGGCTTTACAGCCGAGTTTTTTTAAATGTTACGTGTTGAACTTGCTCCTCTACTACTTACTATGTATAATGAAGCATTTGAGAGTGGAGAGTTGCCAGCCACTTTGTCACAAGCCTTATTACACTTATTTTAAAAAAGACAAGGATCCATATGATTGCAGGAGTTATCGTCCAGTTTCACTTATTCCACTGGATACTAAGATATTGTCTAAAATCTCGGCAAACAGGATGGATAAAGTAATGACCTCTCTGGTACATGAAGATCAAGTAGGATTCATTCGTAACCGTAGTTCAGCAGATAATATCAGGTGTTTTATCAACATTATGTGGGCAGTCTCTGATTTCAGTACACCTATCACAGCTGTTTCCCTCGACGCTGAAAAAGCGTTTGATAGGGTTGAATGGGGATATTTGTTTGAGACTCTAGAAATACTTGGATTTGGGGATACATTCATGAAGTGGGTCCGTTTATTATACAATCGACCAATCAGTGCATTCTAATGGTTATATATCTTCATACTTTGAATTAGGAAGAGGAACACGCCAAGGATCGCCACTGAGTCCTCTGTTGTTCTGCTTGGCAATTGAACCACTAGCAGCAGCGATAAGAGCTGATATTAAATTTCGCGGCCTGGCACACAATGGTTCTGTACATAAATTGATGCTGTATGCCGATGATGTTCTTTTACTGGTTTTGGACCCTTTAAAATCTGTACCAGCACTTCTAGATATAATCAGTTCATTTTCAAAATTTTCTGGATATAAGAACAACTGGGACAAATCTGAGGCTTTACCATTAACACGGTATTGTCCAACAACATTATTTCAAGATGGCAAGTTCAGATGGCCCAAGCAGGGTTTGCAATATCTTGGTATTCTCTTCACTCCGAAATTGGACGATTTTATCAAAGCAAACCTGGATCCCTTAATTCAGAGACTCGAAGTTGATATAAAACGGTTTTCCTTACTTTCTCTGTCCCTATGTTGGAAATGCAATGTCATAAAAATGAACTGTGTTCCAAGGATAAATTATTTATTTCAGTGTCTTCCATTAGAAATCCCCCAAAAATACTTTAAGAAATGGGACTGCATATTTAAGGAGTTTCCTTGGAATGGAAAGCGGCCATGCATCTCTATGGGGAAATGACAACAGCGGGTAGAAAAAGGTGGTTTGGGGTTCCCAAAACTTCTATTCTACTACAATGCATTTGGCCTGAGGCATCTGGCACATTGGGCTTTGCCAGAGAGAGAGCTCCTCCATGGTATAAGATCGAACAGTCCATATCAGCTCCTCTCCCCTTGTTATTTTGTTTGTCCACTAAATGTAAACGTATGAAGGCCCATCCAATAGTATCTCATCTTCAGAGTCGATGGAAGAAAACTGCAGGGCTGACAGGTTTTGACCAATATTTAAATAGAAGTATAGCAAGTATATGGCAAAATACAAAGCTGAAAACTGGCAAACAGTCATTTTTAAGGAAGGAATGGGTGGAAAGGGGAATTCTCAAATTAGAAGATTCATATTTGAGCGATACACTTAAATGAAGGAACCAGTGTCATGATGTGGTGGAAATGCACCCCTTTTTTCTTTTTCTTTTTTCTTTTCCTCCTTATGGATATTATATTTCATATACATGTATTTATTTTATTTTATTTTCTTCCCTAGTGCGTTATGGACAATAGTGCTGTGTGCAAACCACTCTATACGCAGGTTGACCCCTCTTGTTTGTATGTATGTTGAGTGGGGGTGGGACAGGGGATGTTGTGTTTGGAATGTAATGTGACACATCATTTGCTGTATGATTGACGTCATGAGAAAATAAAAATTGCAAGTCATAAAAAAAAAGTGAATGAAATTTGTTATTTTTGTTTCTCTATGGCTCGGCACCAAACAATCTACGGCCTGGTGCTGGTCTGCAGCCCAGCGGTTGGGGATGTTTGTGTTAGAAGGCTCCAGAGAACTCACAACCACCTGCTGTGTGGGTTTCAAACTACAAACAAAGTCTAAATAATGTTAATTTTGAGGTCAGGATTAATCATATATACTATAACAATCAAAAGTGACATTAGATAAAATAAGGCCACTGATGATTGGAGGACAGAACGCACCATCAGCACTCTGTTTCTACAACCATTTCCTCTGTTCAGGAACATCACGGTGTTATGACTCAACAAGTGACCGTGTTCACTGGAGACACTGAGCCCACTGGGTTAACAGAGTGGTGCAGGGAAGACAGATTTTTGCAGGCCAACGTGGACAAATGTCATTCATCAAGAGCTCTACGATTAATCATCTAAAAACTTAAAACAAACAGGACAAAGTTTTGTGTTTTTGTTTCTTACAGGTTCTTCTTTTGTAAATCAGGAATCCAACGAGGGCGATGGCAAGAACGACAACCACAACAATGATGCCGATTGCAACTGGCACAGCAGGATCCATGGGGTCCACTGTTGATCAGAAATGGAAAAACAAAGACATACTAAATAACACTGTCCTGTTTCAAGTCACATTTTAATCACTATATATTAATATAAATAAAAATATTACAGATGATACTAATAACAGAGGAGAACAAAACACAAAGACATGATCCCAAAATCAAACATGTTTCTACATTTGATTTCATTTTTTCATTGTCTTGTTCACCTGAACACTGGTTTCTCTACAGTATGTTGATGAAGCACTAAGACAGCTTTTGACACCTTTAATTTTTATTTCTGTGATGTGACGTTTTATTTTTCTGCTTAATAACCTCTGCCAAGGAGGTGTTTTTCTTTCTGATCCTTTTCATGCAAGATTTCACTTTAATTTTTGTATTAAAATAGAAACTAAATGAACTAATATAAGGACATTTGTGTTGGTTTGTGCTGATCTACAGTGGGTTGCAAAAGTATTCATACCTATGACCAAAACTCAATTTCTCGGCACAGAACAAAGGAAAAGTGTGTTTCACCTGTTTGCATGAAAGGAAATAGCACAAACACAACAATCCATCACTGTTTTTGTTCATAAGCACTCTTTACTATAGATAGATTGCATAAGTCTGTATTTTATTGTTGCAAAAGTATTCACACCCTTGCACCGAAGTTGTTATTTTGAGTCGAAAATGATTGCACACCATAAACTATTGCGTCACGGTGTCACAAGCCTGCATTTAGTCACCTGTGACTCGTATAGGCTTGATTACCCCCTATAAATTGTGTCCAATAGTCATCTGTTCACAGTCATCCCATGCTTGTCAGCAGACAACAGTCATGAAGTCCAAGGAGCTGTCAGAAGACCACAGAAAGAAAGTTCTAGAGAAGCATAGACATGGACAAAGCTATGCAGCCATCGCAAGTTCACTCAATGTGCCAAAAAGTACTGTTGCATCACTGGTCCAGAAGTGGAAGCGCCATGGTACCACTGTGAACCTCCGAAGGACAGGGCGTCCCTCCAAGATCACGGCAAAAGGCAAGAGGAAACTGCTCAGGGAAGCTACAGCAAACCCCTCTGTAACTCTCAAAGACCTGAAGAAGTCTCTCCAGGTTGCTGGGACTAATGTACACAAGTCCACAATATCCCGCACTTTACACAAGGAAGGTCTCTATGGGCGTGTTGCAAAGAAGAAGCCATACCTGAAGAAACAACATCTCAAGGCTCGTTTGCAGTATGCTACCACACATCTGAAAGACACTCCAGCGATGTGGGAAAGAGTGATCTGGTCAGATAAAACGAAAAAGGAAGTTTTTGGCCTGAACACCAAGAAGTATGTTTGGCGCAAAGTAGGGCTGAACGATATTGACAGAATTTCATATCTCGATATTCATGCCAGATATCTCGATATCGATACGATACGACTACGGGTTCGGTGAAAACCAAGCATTTTTCAGAAAAATAAAAACATCATAATACAAAAGAATGTGGAAAGTGCAGTTTTAGCGCGGGGGAAATCTATATTGTTTATATCGTTGCTTTTCGATATCAATATCTTGAATGTTCATATCTTGATATCGATACGATAACGATATATTGTTCAGCGCTAGCGCAAAGCCAACACAGCTGATGATCTGGCTCATACCATCCCTAACGTGAATCATGGAGGTGGGAACATAATGCTATGGGGCTGTTTCTCTTCCTCCGGTCCTGGTGAGCTTGTCCGTGTACAAGGGACTATGGATAGTGCGAAATACATTGACATCCTGGAGAAGAACCTCCTCAAGTCTGCAAAAAGCCTGAACCTTGGGAGGAGGTTCACCTTTCAGCAGGATAATGATCCAAAACATACAACTCGAGTGCCACAAGAATGGCTCAGGAAGAAGAAAGTGAAGGTTCTAGACTGGCCAAGTCAAAGCCCGGATCTCAACCCAATAGAAAACCTGTGGCGGGATCTGAAGATTGCCGCCCACCGGAGATCACCAAGGAACCTGACTCAGCTGGAGCGGTATTGCAAAGAGGAGTGGGTGAAACTGTCCAAACAACATTGCGCAAAACTCATTGCTGGCTATCCAAAGCGATTGGAAGCTGTTATTGCTGCCAAAGGAGCTGCAACCAAGTACTGACTATGACTTGATGACTTGGTGTGAATACTTTTGCAACAATGAAATACAGACTTATGCAATCTATCTATAGTAAAGAGTGCTTATGAATAAAAACAGTGATGGATTGTTGTGTTTGTGCTATTTCCTTTCATGCAAACAGGTGAAACACACTTTTCCTTTGTTCTGTGCCGAGAAATTGAGTTTTGGTCATAGGTATGAATACTTTTGCAACCCACTGTAAGCCTGTAAAGTCGTTTTCAAACACATAAATGTTTGGAAAAAAGAGACAAAAACAAATCTTCACTTAAACTCTCCAGTGTTTCAGTAACTCCTCTGGTTCATCACTGCTGGTTCAGGTCTTACCGTAGTTGGTCTTGATGTCCTTCTTGTCCAGTTTGGTGACCAAGTCCTTCACACCAGAGAGCTGAAACACACACTCGTACTTCCCCCAGTCATCAGAGGGGAGCTCCAGGTCAACACTCATCTGGAAGGATCCGTCATGGTTGGGGAGGACCTCTCCCTCCTCCACGTTGTCTTGAAGCTCCTCTCCATCTTTCCTCCAGAACATGTCAGCTTGGTTGGGGTAGAAACCTGTGGCGTGGCAGGTGATCCGAGAGGAGGGGTCCTTCTGGAGGAGGGACACTGTGGGGAGGTCTGGAGCACAAAAACAAAGACTGTTTATAGTTTCTTTATCATTATTTACTGTTGTTTACTGTCACTGCTCCTGTCTGATGTCATGGATGTAAATGTCTCAGTAACACAGAGACCGTATAAAGAGTGTAGGGCTGGACAATAAAACAAGATTTAAAGATCAATAGTTCATGACTTTATTAAAACTTGATCAGAGTTCAAATAATTTACATGAAGAGTTTGGATACATTTATAAA